>VNJS01016388.1:0-27089 GCA_008042575.1 Drosophila watanabei
AATAAAACACATTCTTTTCTTACTTTCAATATAAACTGTTTTTTTTTTTTTTTATATATTTCATAAACTCCGAAAAGCCGAAATTTCTTTATAAAATAACTGCTGTTTGGAAACTAGATTCGGAGCTTGACTAAATGCCTTTGCAAGTGCCAAGGATATAAAATAGGATAGGATATGGATATAGATATAATTACTAAATGTATTATTACATATACATGTACTCTTTACCGTAGTTTACACTGTTGTGTTCCTGAGTTGACAATTATGATCTCTTCCTAGGCCTGTAGATGACTCTTGTTGATTTTTAGAAATCCGAGCTTGCACTCTTTAGTGAGGGAACCGATCCAGCAAATTCAGTCAAATTGCGACTGCAGATAGGGAACCCTTCAACAGGCTTGGAGCCCCTATTGACAGGCAGGGCATATCAATCAACGTTGTGAAAGAACTCCATTGTGCGTTAACAAGTGGCACGTTGTCGGATTGATACACAGACTCGAAGGGGCGATGGGAGGAAACGGGGCAGGGCCACGCCAAAACCCGAAACCTGGCCAACCGTGATGTATCTATAACTGAGGCTAGGCAACGTTTTCCTAGTTGCAACTTTGCGCCGGAGGATCTCCTTTCGGCTCACAGCCGTCGCCCACTGCTACCCCTCTGTACAGTCAGCGAAACCCTCTTAACTTTCACAAGGAAATTTAATAAAAACAATCTTGATGCTAAAAGATAAAATGTCAGAACAATTTTTTATTAATTATTCTTCCATTTTCCATTTA
Source organism: Drosophila watanabei (assembly GCA_008042575.1). Classification (NCBI taxonomy): domain Eukaryota; kingdom Metazoa; phylum Arthropoda; class Insecta; order Diptera; family Drosophilidae; genus Drosophila; species Drosophila watanabei. The sequence continues at coordinate 774 of VNJS01016388.1, forward strand.
CATATATTTATTCTAGAACGTTCTTTTGTAATTGAAATATAAATTATATATACACGAATATACTTAAATTAGATAACAGATAGTTTTTGTAAGTGTAAGCGCCTCTTGCAACTCAAACATCAACAGTTGCTTTGCTCCTTGCAGGCTCCTTCAGCTTCTGGACCTGGCCCTGGACCTGTTCCTTTTTGGCGGAATATGTCACCGACAACGTGGCCAGCACACATGAGTTTGGCAGGACAAAAGATTGAAGAGCGCCCGGGATCCGGGGAGCAGAGCTCGAACAAGTCATCAGCCATGTACAGGAAGTTAGTTAGGCGGGGCCCAGATTCCCATCCCAGCCAGACTCTTTCCCAGTCGGGGCTCTGCCAAAATGTCACCAGCGACAAGTTGTTCAAACAGCAAATTACATGCAGCCTTAAAGGGGCCGAGAAGGCAAGGGATTGGGATTGGGATTGGGATTGGGACTGGGATCGGGAATGAGAATGAGGATGGGTATGGGTATGGGTATGAGGATGACACCAAGGACTGACTTTTAAAGTCGCTCGCCTGCTCTGAAGATTTTTTCTGTGATTCCCCCGGCGGGATGGCATTTTGAATATGCTTTCGCCTCTTATTTTCCACTTTTTTGCCCCATGCATACAGTTGCCATTGTTGGTACTGTTGATAATACCTCAAGGCCCGCGCTCCCGAGTGTTACTTTTGGGCTTGTTGGGGCACAAAAGTGCACTCGGCTATTGAAAATCCAACAACTGATAGCAGGCACTGCATACAAAGCAGCCGAGGGAAAAGCAACTGGAGTGGAGAAACCAACAAACCCACCGAAGGACGAACAGTTAATGTTCTAACCATCACATTTGCAGGAAGTGTGTTTAATTAATGTACAAAACAAATACTAAAAGTTCCAATATAAAGATGAAGTTTCTGGTATTTACTTGTTGCGATAAATACATTCATTGTATTCCATTACTGTATTGATATTTGTATAATGTATATTTTAATTTAATAAAATCCAAAATAGAGAGATTCAGGGGAAGAACTTAACTTAAATAGTCAATATGCCCCACTACTTAGATAGCTCCTGACCTTATCCAGCTGCATGGCACAAAAGGAGAGTTGGAAAAATCGGAGGGGGAGAAAAGACGGGACACGGAAAAATAGAAAATGCCGCCAACAAAAAGGCGTGATAGGCAGAAAAACAACAGCAAACGGGACCTTCCTACCGTTCCTTTGGGGACCGCCTTGCCATTTATATTGTAGCAAAAGTTGCTTCCTGTGCTCTTTAAAACGAAAAGTTTTAGGAAAAATATTCAGATCCATTCATTCATCATCGTTTGCTGACTAATTGATTTAAGTTTCCTTTTCGAACTCATTACGTTCTCTAATGTCCCCGAAGTCGGCAAAATCCAACAAATATATGGAAATAATTTTTACTATTGGTGCGGGCGAGCGAGGGAGCATATGTGGAAAGTTGGCTCAAAAGTTTACGGATAATTGATTTGCATGGGGAATAACCCAATTTAAGGACTCACAATATCCAGCTTGATTGCACACATTTTGTGGTAACAGAAAAATTAGGACAAAAAAATACTGAAGATGGAGCTGTGTAACTTAATTATCAAAGACTGCATAATCTTGGGATATGTTTTACATAAATTTGCTTCAAATTTCAAAAATACAACACTTACTGCAGCCCTGTTGGCTTGCTCTATTAATTAGTACATAAATATCGATCGGTGTAGCATCCTTTGAGTCCCAACTGCAAATAAACACGTCATATAATTTTATTATGAAAATTGCGCCAAACATTTCTGATAAGCATCGGGCAATGTACGCCAGTAAAAAAAATACGACAAAAAATAAAAGAACAAAAAAAAACCAACAAATTGTCTACAACATTTTTGACAGGCAATTTGCCTACACACATTTGCCCCTCGAATATATATACATATTCCACATCCGCATCCCCGGCTCCGCTCTTGCTGCTGGGAACATTTGAAATGAGCAATTTTCACATATTTGTACGACAGCATTTACGGCACACACTCAGACCAAACTGAGGCAACATTAAGTCATAAAAATAAATAGTTGGACACAGAGAGCGGCGATACGGAGCAGTTATAGTCGAAACGGAGTCAAGGCAACGCCCCCCAGAAGGAACTCTGTGTGTTCTCCTCGATTCCCTCGCATATGAACATTTTTGCTTCCTAATGCTGATGATGCTGACCCGGACACCCGCACATCCCCTCTCCTTGGCATTTGTATGCGGCAACATTTTCAATGCTGGCTTCAAAATAACGTACAAAATATGTCCGGGCTTAAATGGCTCAAAGTAGGGATCAAATCCTCGTTGAAACATTCATAATTTGAACATTAAACTATCCAAATAATTCCCGAGCTGTTTGCTCAGGAATACCAAAGTTTATTTAAGGGAAAAACTAATAAACAGCCGTTCAGAACTTCGTGGAACTTCATCAATTCATTTGCGATATCAAAAGGAGCAAGTCAGAGAATAAAAATCTCAGAGCAAACTTCTCGGTATCGCAGACAAATTAAATGCTGCACAGCAAAGTTTCCAATATCGGGCGAAGGAGCTGCAGCGCAAACTTACAGGGAAGACAACGAATTAACTTTAAAATAATCCCGTTCAGCCAGACAAGACAATTAATAATCTTCGGGGATCCTGGGAATCCAGGCAGCGGGTGGCAAAATGTTTGCGCTCAGATCCAAATGAACAGGCCATGTCAAAGTTGCACGGAGCGACGCCACTTGATAATTTCGTTTCGCCTCCCGCTTAATCCTTTTCCCGACGAACGGTGCACCCGGGCAGGTCCTGGCCCCGGCTCCGGCCAGTGTCTCCGGAGCAGCCGGCCGTGTCGGCACCATCACCGGATAACTGTCGAACGAATTGATATTGTTTGCTTTTAATTAAAAACAATTTGCTTCGCTGGCCTTCTAGCCGCAGCGGATCGAACGGCTTCAGCTGGGACACCAGCTCACATCGGTTGACAAGGATTCAGCTTGGAGCTGCAGTCTGCACGGGGAGAAAATACTGATGGATGTCTTATGTATCCTTATTCTTCCTTCCAATCAGCTAAATCTTAAAAGGGCTACAAATATTTTCTGGGGCTTAAACAAACTCTTTAAACTTTTAAATAAATTTAAAGCTATTTTACAGAATTCCATTATTATATTTTTCTTGCAGTCAAAAGCTTACTTTCGTGACCTTCTTAGATTTAGCCCAGCCAGAGAGCATTGGGAAGAGTCAAACCTCCAACCCCAAAGTCATGAACACTGTCAGGCTGGAATTCTACATATTTTATGACCATTTTGCACTGCCTTCTAATTAAAAGGGCCGAAGCCAAAGCTTAAACCCTTTTTAAACGGCTCAAACGCAAGTTCGCCCGCCAAAGTGTTTAGTTGTGAAAAAAATTTACTTTGGAATTTATGTCGGGAAAAGTTCTGTCGCGCTCTCAAAGTAATCCAAAGTCTTCTTAAGACTCAACCGAAAAGTTACTCGTAGTTTCTGGGCCCCTATCTCTTTAAAGTATCACCTGCCCGGAGATAAAGTCTAAAACTTTCGCATTCATTTCAAAATTAATTAAACGTTTAAGACTGGGTCGGCGCGACAGGTGAATAACGAAAGTTTGTAGAGATTTCGATGGCCGAAGGACAATGGCGACATTTAATTGGGGTTTGCGATAATAATTGGCCACAAGCGGCTTAATGCTAGCAGGTAGCCCTAAGCTCGAAAGTGGAAAATTCAATGGAAAAAATCTACGAAAATTCGCTTGAGGCATCTCTTTTGTCTGATGGAGCTTCGGGCCACTCTTGCAGCTTACTTTTGCCTTCTCATATGCTTTCCGGTGCACAAGGTTACTTATGTTACACTCATAATTCTGTCGCAGGGGAGTTTCGCGGTACTTTGCCGTACTGTAAGCTGCTTAGACAGTAAACCTGTCTGGGCCTCTGCCTGCAATCGACTTCATTTATGTCAAACTTGTAAGCCAATAAATAGTAATAAGTATTGACGTGGAGAGACGGGAAAAGTATGAACTTTTTTATAATTATTATATATAACAAATGTATCATTTACTATGTTGATTTCTTTTTTGGAAAATAACATGTATTTGAAGCGTATTGTTGGTAGTTATATCATACGTTTAACATACATTTTCAATGACGTTTTCCCCGGGTAAATCCGTTACCCGAAACTATAATGAAAATGGTCCGTCCGCCTGCTTAAACCCGTCATTTGACTAATTAGCCCGCCCTGGCAATGTTGAACTGGCCGAAAGCATAATAGGCATTATCCGAGAACTGAACAAATCAAACCATAAAATTAAACTGCAAACTCGACAAAATATTCACAGTGAAATCGACAATGCCGTATGATTGATAGAATCGCTGCATGGCTGCACTGGATGCAACTATAATGAAGTAACCCGACCCCCGATTCGGGAGTCCTCGTTCAATTTGCAGAAAATCATGCTAAGCATCCTGCGAGTGTGCTGTGCAAATAGTTTGCGCAGATTTTAGCAGCAAAATAAATTGCAATAATTATGTTGCGAGGGGGCGGGGATAAGGTGGGACTAACCTGCGGCAACTATCGGAAAACTGTTGCAAATAAATACAACGTAATTATTGGGCCATACACTGCACTGCCCAGTAGAGTACACTCGTCCGTTTATTCACATGCATATGCAATCAGGACTTTCGTAATTGTGTTTGGGTAGCTGTTAATCACAAAATGCGCGGCCTATGCAAATATCACTGCCAGGTGAGCTGCAAGTTAGCCCCGAACACAATCCGAACTATGAATAATTGATGCCCTGCGACCAGCGGTTAATATTGGTTTGTCATTAACTTTGTAACATATAAACAACAAACTGCAACGAACGATTCATACAAAGGTGCCCCGCCATTCGGTTAAAAAGCAATGCAAACGAATAAGTTGCATTTAATATTCGTTTCGAGTGCTTTAATTTGTTTATACCGAGCGCGATTAATCAGATTGGCCTGAAAGACACTTAATAAAATAGCATAAAAGCCATTCACTATAATAAGTGGTGTTTTGTGGGTGAAATAAATTGCCTGCTGCGTTATGATATATTTCTCTATGATTCAACTCTAAATAAATAAAAGAAAACCAGAGAATGCAGCTACCATCTTTCATAATTAGTTATAGAGATGATAATCTCCAGCCAACTCGGTTATTTTATGTTTCAACATCATAATTTTAATGATTTTAGCATAGAGTAAATATATGTCGCTTAGGGACATTCCAAACCGACAAACTCTCGTGTTTGCATAAATATTTTATCACTTTATTATACAAAGTCCAGTACAGACTTTTGGCAGTTTGCATATGGTGTTGTGTAGCCCGTGAGCTGACATATTTGAAAATTAACCAAATATGCCGCTGATTTGTTGCAAATTCTGTTAATTTATTTGTTTATTAAATTTAAAGTGGATTCTAGAGTCTGTGTATGCAAATTTCGATAGCACTTTTGGAAACATATTGCATGTACGCACATATATGTATATATTTTATGATTGTCATGGGCAACCAATTTTAGCCACTGGCTCCTGATAGCAGGCTTACATACTTACAAATTTTAATTAGAATATCTGTAAAAATATCTCAGACACCGCACATATTCCAATTATTGGCTGATTTTTGACACCGCGTCATGGAATGTCATAAATGCTGACAGGATATGGCCAATAAAAAATATTTATGATGCGAACGAGGCTTATGAATGCAATCAGGACCCAGCTAAACGTGGTCATAAATAATATAATTATATATTTTTGCATTATTTGAAATTTATTTAAATGGAATAAAACATATAGTTTGAAAACCTTTTATAAGAAGCTTAAATGTAATTTAATATTTTTTCCACATAAATTGCCAGAAAGAGACTTAGTTCTAGGCCCTAAGTAAATAAATTGGTTAATAACTGAAGTCCCAAAGCCCTACTTGATTAATGCGATATCCTGCTGTCGAATTTGAAGTCAATTGGCTCAAATCCCCGAGTGCATTATGACGAAGAGCTCGCTGAGATGAGAATTAAGCCCAAGATGCCGAAAGGTGTGAATGGGTTATGGCCGCTGATGTGAAGGGCTTAGCACGCCCCCGGAACGCCCACATGAAACGCCTCCCTGGGGCGGCATATGCCTCATGGTGCCGATAGTGTGGCGATGTTGCCACAAAATTCAATCAATATAATTGCAACACTTTAGCAAAGGACTTCGTCCTGCACGCACACACAGGCGCACTCGGGAACTGCGACTGTAACTATAGCAAACTACGTAAACAATGTAAAGCGCTTCAAATTTATACGTCGGCCCCGAAAACTTACCCCAAAGGAGCCGGCGACAGGAGCGGCAACTGATGACGGGACAAAAAGGAGTGAAAGGACCCAAGCATAAAACTGTGAACTGTGTGTATGTATATATGTGTGAGTGTGTGTTGTGTCCGTGGGAGTGCGTGGGCGCAAAGGTGTGGCAACACAGATAGAAAGGACCGACACGCGTGTATTTTCGCTTAGAAGTTTATGCACTTAATTAAGCCCCAGCTACTAGAGAGCACACTCGAGTGAAAGAGAAAGGTTCACTGAGGGAAATCGGGTATAAAATGCATATATATTTATATTTAAAAGGGATTATTTATTACCTACCTTAAAAAATATAACTAAACATAGCCCAGAAACAAATTGAGAAGAAATTCGTTGCATTTCAAAGTCTAATGATGTATTCAAACACATTTTCTTCCACATTTTATTCTAAGTTCATTGATTTTTTTTCAGTGCCAAATAAAATAGAAGCAAAGATGCGGAGAGGACAACTATGTTGTGTTGAGGCGGAAGTACACCCACCTTAAGGTCCCAAGTACAAAGTTTGTCATTTCGTTGGCTGGGCGGAAAATGTGTTCACTGTGTCGCTGAATTACTCAAAACTCGAACTCGAACTTTTTCGCCCACACACACACTCACACCTAGACGCACACACACTTGCATATCGGGAAAAGGATGTGGAAAGTGCGGTGAACTTGTAGCCACAGCTGTGACTTTGAAAACACATTCAATCATTTTCGGAAAGTTTTCCGGACTCTTGTTTTATTTATAGCTCTAAACTTATACATGGCCCCTCCGCCCACATTAGTGAATCCAATTAAATTGGAAATTATCAATCAGGCAGGCACATAATATTCATTGTTTACTTGGAATTAAGGTTAACTAACTAATTTGCTTAATGGTCCCAGGTCGCACGGTTCGTTTTACGCCTAATTAATACGGCCAATTGGTATAATTTTTGTGGCTGTCAGCATTAAATAAATTTCACTTTCGGCGTGTAATAATTCTCGCCAAAATTAAAATACTCATTTTAAGTGGCAGTCCGATCGGCGTGCGCAAACAATGAAAATTAGTTATATTAATGAAACAATATAAGGTAATTAGCAGGTCAAATAAATGCCAAATGAAAACAAAAAACAAACACGAGATGTCACGCACAAAATAGATTTCGTGGGCAAGTGAACAGCTATTGGCTGAATGAATATAAGTGCATTAATACAATGTTTGAGCTCTAACTCTTTGATTCAGCTTAGCATTTTATAGTACTTCCACTTTTATAACATGTTTCATTGAACAATTATCTTCTTCTTAGCTTATATATAGTCTTATCCTTTCCTTTAATGTAATTTGTTCACAAATCCCCTCCTTCAGCCTTTCGCTGATTAGGAACTGCGAGACTCACGTACTACGCATTCGCCTTGAACCCTCGGCGAAAGTGCTGCTCCTGCTTGTGTTATTATGTCCTTATTTTTTATATAAATCCATTTGAAATGCAACTTTTGCGCTAACGCATAAATCTTCGGCACAAATTGCAAGCCAGAAAGAAGGCGGCAGGGCGTAGCTGCGAAGCATCTGAAGCATGTGTTGTGCCACTCCATACGTACTCGCATCTATATGTACATATAGATATTCGTATACTGTATAAAAGTGTGTATCCAGATGCCGGCTTTTATATATTGTCGCAACATCAGTCAGGATTAGTTGTGGAACTTTACCAGTTACCAGTGCGACTACGACTAGTGCCCCCTCTTGTTTGCCATGCTGTAACCGTCACGCAGAACGCTCCAACATGCTGCCGGTTGTTGTCCCCTCTCCGGACGCCCCTGCAAACACATCCCGGAGAGGCCAGGCCTTGGAGCGCCATCCGTGTCCTTGCGCTGCGTCTTGTCCTGCGAAGTTTTCCCGGGCTCTGCTGTTTGCCTTGTCTATTCCACCGAATGTGGAATGGTGCGAGGAAACTTGCCCGCGTTCTGTTCTGTTTGTCTAACTCATTCTCGTTGAAAAGGCCATGGGAATTAGTTAAGCAATTGCGCCGAAAGTTCCGTCAAATGCAAAATTCGTAACCCGATTTGAACACACTTATAATTAGTCCTTGTTGAGAGCAGATACAACGATAAGTAAAACCAAAGACAATATAAGATGCATAACTCGCTCCTGCTAAGGAATTCCAAAAAGTCTGGAGACAGAATGCAAAATTGTTGTATGATATTGCACAGCTTGTTACTTATATGGTCTTTGACCTCGAAAGTTGTTTACATAAATCATAAACAGCTTTTAAAAAAAAAATGATGAAAAACTCTTTTATTAAAATCCATTTAAATACATTTTTATAAATAATTATAAAATATGTAAATATGGGTTTAAAATTGAAATCTGCTGAAAAAAGTTTTAAGTATTCTCCTAAACTTTAACTACTTTTAACTTTAACTACTACTACTTGAACTAACTTTTAATTTTCCCCGCTCTAAGTTTTAAGAAATTATGCATATATGCTAAGACCCGGCAGTTTTGCAACTTTAATACAGCGTTCCCCATGCCGCACTCATCCTCTAAAACATTTCTTTGCAACACTAAACTGTGTCTTAGCGGGAGAGCATAAGAATTAATTAGCTCCGTAAGCTAGTTCATGTAACACGGAGCGTTTGTCGCGCTCGCCTTGGCTAATTGTGGACTTGTGCGGGTCGTTTCATTGATTTATGGCTGCTAATTTCAACTCATGACGTTCAAAGTATTAAATAATAAACTCCGGTCCGTCCAGAGCGCCTCTCGATCCTGCTGGCTTCCCGGATCCGGATCCGCAGCCGCATCAAGCCCCATGCTGGGCTCCGGCAATGTGGGAGGTGGCGCCACGGAATTTGAGACTGTATCTACCTCCTCGTGGCTACCCGGCAGACTTTACAAGTGTTTCGCTCGGTTTTATGGGCCAGCACAGCGAACGGGAGGGGCTTCCCCGGGCCTGTAATGAAATTAAAGGCGTAATGCAATACAGCTGGCAAAGTTTTCGCAGCGGTTATTTCCATGGGTTCTCGTTACTCGGAGCTCTTTTGCGTGGCTGTAGCCGTCGCCGCTCCTCCAGACAGACATTAAATTTAATTAATATCTTTCGTTTTTCGAACCCAAAGCGGTCTTCAAATAAAATGCAGCACCGCTTTTAGATTTTCTCTTGATATTTAGATTTGTTTAATTTGATTTACATTAGATTCAAGTATTATGTATTGCTTAATATTTTGTTAAGTTAGCTGTTATTATTTTATAGCATAAGAATTATTAAATGTTGAGTCTGGAATATGTAAATGGTACAAATTTCTATAATAGTATTTTCAGGTCCACTTCCAGCCATTCCAGGCTCCAACTGATTTTATTCTGATACAAGTATGCCCTGACATTTGATTTCAGGCTTTGACAGAAAATATTTTTCACTTGCAACTGTGGAACAGCAAAAGCCATTCCATTAGCTAGAAATCAGGTAAAAATTGTTCATTTTTCGATTATGATGCCGGATTCCAATCACAGCAAAGAGCCAGCTGGCGGTGCTTCGGCTCGACCTTCCGTCGAAGCATCTACCATCAACAGTAACCAGCCGATGGCTACCTCAACGCCAGGTCGCAGCACCCGCATCCCGACTTTGCCGAATGCAGAGTTATCGTCATCCCCACCACCGGCGATCAGGGAGAATGCCGAGTCGATGCCTTCAACATCGGTGCCGGCGCCTGCACTGGCCATAGTGACACCTATATCAAAAACTACCGATGTAGCCAATAGTTCCTTGGTGCAACGAGTGCCAAGAACCTTTGGACAGATCAGGGGACGCTGTCCAGTCCAGCCGGTGAGTTCTAATAGGACTATAAAGACGGGTAAAAACCAATCAATTCTGTTAATTTTTCAGAGTTCAAATAGGGTGGCCAGGTCTTCCAAGGGGCGCCCTAAGGAACAAGTTCCCAAGACACCGAAGACAGAAGCGGAATCCTCGAAATCAAAATCAAAAACGCCAAAAAGGGATACCCCAAAACCAGAAGCCGGTGGTACTTCGCGTAACCGAAAGCGTCAATATTCTCCAGAGGATGCTATATCAATGCAGCCCTCTACTTCGGCCAAGGCGGCCAGGAACAACGCCGAGCTCTCCCTGTCCCCGGTCACGCATCATAATCCTTATAAAATCTATGAAATGACTATGCCCGACGGTCCAATTGGACTCATCATTCTCAACATGGATCAAATCGAACGGAATGGACCCAAAGGAGGGACGGCAGCTAGTCAGGGACAGGGAGACCAACTCGACCTTACGGAACTGACCCCAGCCAGAACTGAGGAGAACAAGGATCAGGATGCACAGCCGGCAGAGAATCCTGACAACACCACCGACTCGCTACCGGAGGAGGACCCGCCGAAAACCAAAAAATGCTTGATTATGTAAAATTGGAATGTTTGAATTCACGATCATGGGTCCAATTTAATACTAATTTTGCTCGCAGTGCTTTTCCAACTCAATGATTAATCATAATATATATACACTCATTCTCGCTTAATCTCTTGCTATTCGTATTAAATCTTGACTCTCGGTTCACAACTGATAAGGCTTGCGAGTTGATTCTTCGGTAAGCTATATAAGAGCGTCATTTAAGTTTGGGGATTTCAGGAGAACGATGGCACCTATTTGGGCATTTCTTGTTGTGTTTTTGGCTTTTCTAGGAATCGTTCATTCCAAAAGACCGAATTGTCCGAACAATAAAATATATCAATGTGTTCCAACGCCCTATTGTCCCCGCGACTTACGGTCAACCACTGCTTATAGATGCTCAAGAAGAACTGAAGTTTGCTGCGAAGAGCAAAAAGTGAGTATTTAAACTATAATTCTTGGCACTTTATGTTTTTATAAATGCTTTTAGGTACGTTTTGGAGTGCGGTACACTGGAAGTAAATACGTTCCTGGTCCATATACTCGGGGCCGATAAGCTAGCAAGGAATTCATCTCTGGCAAAGTTAATACGAGCTAAAACCGAACGATGATAAAAATTGAGTTTAAATTTCTACTATATATGCTCTACTTCTATACATAAATATAATGTTTTAACTACTACTCTATATACTTTAATATAAAATTTGGATGTTTGTAATGCAGTTTTCAACATACACGCTATTTACAGCTAAACAGCTAAAGGTAGGCCTTAAAATAACTTCAAAAATTACGCCAAAGTGGTTTATTAAGTATTTTGTATTAAGCTGCACTGAGCCTGCACCAATTTTCCCATCTGCCGAGCTCCAGCAGAGGCATGATTACATAATCTAGACTTTTGCAGACAATAAAGTTCTCCAAGCGCACTTTGTAAGCTGGCGAAATTTACAGAAATGGCATTATCACGTTGCACACAGCTAATTTGCAAGCGAGAGATAGAGAGAGAGAGAAAGAAAGACAGGGAGAAAAATAGTGACAGAGATAGAGAGTGAGAGAGAGAGGCTGGAAAAAGCGGGCAAAGAGAAAAGAAAACTGAATTATATTTACACAATAAACTTGGCACCCGCTGCCTCTCTATACATACTATTGTGCTGCCTGTTGTTTTTATTTGTTTGTAAGTTTGCCGGCATCTACAGTTATCTGTGGGCAATAGTAATAAGATGCTACCAAGGCCGCTCTCCCCACGTCACAACAAGGCAGACTGAGAGAAATTAGCTTAGTAACTTACAAATAGTAAGTACCTGAAATAAATAATAATCTATATACATAAATGTGCAAGCCTTGCTTATGTATAGATCGTACTACCTATCCATTAAATTGATTTTACAGTTAAGACTGTTCGTTAAGAAAGGAACACTACCTAAATTGAGAGACCTTAAAATATTTATAATTATAAATATAAAATCAAATAATTTATAATAACATTTATAATTATTTATAAAAATGTCCCAAAATGATCTTACAGCAACTTAGGCAAAATAAATTACAGAAAGACTCTGGTGCCAAAGAATACCTCTGGATCTAGATTTTAATCTGTAGTTCTGGAGAACTTTTATTTATATAATTTACTTTATAATGCAACCAAAATATGTTTTTGGGAGAAGTATAGATATAGGTATAGAAGTATAATTCAATATCTTGCGAAGATGCAAAGATAACAGATTCCTTTATATTCTTCCAATTCCGTTCAGTGTTCCCTGGAAACATACCAAAGGATATGCAGCCCTATTTCGGCTGGAACTACTGCAAAGAAAGAAATTTGCATGGATTTTGAACCTAATAAGCAAAATGTGACTGCAAAATCCAATTTGTAATGAGAAAAGTAGTGCGAATTGTCTGTGCGAGCGGCTGCTACAAAAATATTGCAGCATATTTCTAGGCGTATTTATGAGTTGCGCTTAGTTTGCCCCACAGAGCAGCAGCGGTTAGGCGGGGCTCTGCGGGGTGGCCTATGTGCGCGTGCTAAAATTATGCAATAAAATTATGCGAGCAGGCCTGCAACTTTGTGTTTGCATGTGTATGCGACTCGCAGTGTGTCTGTGTGTGTGCTTTGTGCCTGGGAACGTGACTTGTTTTTCGGGAGGCTTACGCCTGGAATCCTCCATTTATGCTATTTGCGGCGGTTCCTTGTCTTCCCTTTTGCATGAAAAGTGCAGGCAGATTCGTTTTGTAAGCTTCAACTGTATATTATTTACCAAGTGGTTCTTTCTGTAGCAGGAATTAGATTTGAAATAGGTTTCTTTCAGCAATATACATTTTGTTTATGCAGCAAAGCCGCAGAAATCACTAGGGATTTGAAATCAATTAAAGTGGCCTCCAAAAGTATATTGTAAAACATTTTAAATGGACTTTATGTCAATGATTTCTGTGCGTCCCTTGAAGTTCTGTTCTTTGAAAACAACTTAATAGTCTTAGCTTGTATTTTTTTAAGGGATTGTTTATTTTTCCTTCTCCCGCTTTTTTACAACTTAAAGGACTATAATTTTCAACACGCGCCCGCAAGTATGCTATAATTCACACGTAGCCAAAACAAGCAAGAACCCCAGCACCTGCGATTGCCATGGGCGGGGCAGGCCTTCCTGTTTACAATTCATAAGCAATTTCGGACTGGCGACAATACCGAGGGCCGGTTCAGTGCACTGGGCTCGCCATGCTGGGAAATCAGCCTCAGCACACGATTTTTAATTATTTTGTTTCATTTTCATTTCAGTTCTGTGCTCTGTTGTGTTTTGGTTACCCAAATAAACAAGAGCCACTGGTCACCAGTAGTGGCGCCTGTTTTTCAGAAAAGATTCTCAAGGATGGCATCTACCACTCCCATTCCCTGCCTGTTTATTCTCTTCTGTGTAATTACAAAACGTGATTTTCTTTTTGTTTGGCTCTCCTTTTTTTTCTGCTGCCAGACAACATTTCACGGTTTATGTTAATTTTTACTTTTTGTATATTTTGTGTGTCTTCTTTAGCTTAAATTATAGAAGGGAGTCCCTGTTGTCCAGTTTTCTGCTTCCGTTTTTTCGTTGTTGTTTTTGTTTTGGGGTCGGTGTATTGTTGCAGCTTGTATGCTGCAAAGGTGTCGTAAAATAAAAATTCATAAATATTTAGTGCACGTTTTATTATATGCCACCACATTTGCGCCGTCAGGCCAACCTTGGGCTAACCAAAAAACATTTAAATTTTATTTTGTAATTTAATTGGGATGACAAAAGAATAAACATAAGTTTTCTGCTTATTTTTAGGTATTTTGCCCTTAGGCGGGATCCTAACATTTATTTAAAATGATTTAAAATTCATATCACATTAAAGCAAACATATCTTTTGTTTGGTCTTATATTTTAGGTTACGTTTTTTAAAAATGTTATCATTATAATATAAATTATAATCTTTACTTATATCAATGCTAATAAATGGGAAATATATTCGGCGATGTCAAAGCCGGCACTACTGTCAAATTAAATCAATCATACGCACTGTGTGCCCGACTCAAACACCGTTTAACATATTCAGACCACCGCTTGCAGGGCTGACTTGATGGAAGCCAGAAATCGAACCCATTGAACCGCAAATGCAATGTCAAGCAATTTCATGCCAGCGGAAATCTTTCAAAGTTAATTTTCAACACACGGGCAAACTGAGGAGTCAAGACGGCTACTCTGTTAGGGGCGAGAAAATTGTACGACTTCCACAGACTTCAAAGCGTCAATAAGCAGACAAATATGGGCGAACGGGCGAACGGGCGAAGGGCGGAAGAGGCGGGTAGGTGCCTCTGTGTGTCTGGGGGCGTGGCGTGGGGCATGGCAGCCAGGTGGGCGTGTCCGTTGGAAATGGCCCGGCTGTCTGGCAAACAAGCTGACTGATAACGGAAGCTGGCAATGCACGTGTTTACCTCTGGATATTTGCTGTCTCCCATGGAACAGGATGCCCTCTGCCTGGCGTGCTCTGTCTCGCTCTGCCCGTTTGTGCTGTCGCAGGACGATAATGATGATGATGGTGGAGGGAGGGGGAGTGGTAGAAAGGGGAAAGAGGAAAGGAGCAAGGGAAGCGGGGGGCTAGCCCCCATCCGCTGCTGATGTCACACATTCATGGTCATTTTGCTGAGTCAATCGTTTGAAAAATTTATGTTGCCTTCAAAAGCAAAATTTGCCATCGCCGTCGTTTGATTCTCGGCAATCGACCACACACAGTGGGTTGAGCTGATTTGGAAAATCAGACCTTGAATTGGCTTACTCTTTCTTATAAGAAAAAATTAAATAATTATAGTTTTTAAAGTAAAGCTTTGTTTTATCAAAATGAAAAGCCTACGTGAAATGTTTCAACTGAATTTAAGTAAAATGTTTTAATTTCTAGAAGGTATTTTAGAGATAAATTTAAATTACAATTTTAATTATTATATTTTTTATATTTTACATTGACTTTTAGCCACTGTGCGGCAGCGAGACAGAGAGGCAGCGAGGGTGAGCGAGGGAGATAGTCAATAGATGCGGTTCATTTAACTTGACTGAATGCTCATCGACTGCTAACCTGGCTCCACAGTCTGCGATGGCAGTGTCTGGCCGGATCGGGTTTCGGCCTGCTCGCCTCTGACCCGCTCGAACTCAATTCAGGTTTATGAAGTGCTGATGTGTGTCTGATTTAATTGAAATTTGATGCACTTTTCAATGTCTGCCGTTGAAGTCAGCAAAAGTGTTTCATTAAACTTCAGTCATGTTTAACCACTTAATTGTGGCACTTTGGGTGAAACATGGGTATTTTTGTTGACTTACTAAAATGAGCATTGCCAATGACATTGACATGCATTTGGAATTTTTCCTCTGTGGAGGAATGTGGAAGAATGTTTAAAATTCTTGATTTGTAGAATGAGATTGCTTGTGATTGGAATTTATACTGACACGATTTTTTCAGGTAATCAAAACACAAGTAGAGTAAAGAATCTGATGCTTGTTAATTGAATAAGATCTTTTTTTATTAATGGAAAGTCTAATATAATGATTTGCCTTTTACCTTGATGTCCTGTAAAGATTCAACCCAAAAGCAAGCTATTATTCCTTAATAGTTAATTATGAAGACTAAGAACATTCTTCGAAATATTAACAGAGTTCCCATGAAGCTACTACCTTTAAGTAGAACATTTTTAGATTTTAATAAGGCCAAATTAACAATTTCCAGTTTCTGATCCTTAGCCGCCAAAGAATTCCCATTTTAATGCGCTTAAAGCTGCCCGCGCCACAGAAAAACACGAGATGTGGGCAGCAAAGTGTCAGCGACAGCCAGGGGCGAGTCAAACCCTGCAGTTTTCAGCAGACTCCAGCTGGGAACAAAAAAAGAAGGAGGACGAGTCGTGAAGGAAAGGGGGAGGAGACGGCGAGTAAAACTTAACAAGTTCACTTAGAAGAAATTAAGTTTTCAGCATTTATGTTAGGAAAACTGTAAAGAAAAACTTTCTTAATGAAGCGACGACAATGTGGTGAGCAATGAAGAAATGCTCGGAAAAAATAGCAGTACTGAAAGACTAAGAGAAGCGCATAAGTTTGCAATGAAAGTATATTAAACGAGGACCCAAGGGGGAAGTTTTAAGGAAAAATATAAAACCTTTTTTTTAATTATGCGAATACCAAAAGTATTAGAAAGAATAATTTATAGTCAAGGAAATAATTTAGAGGCCAGCAATATGAAATACGATTTACTAAATATCGTATATATTCTCACCTTTCGACCCAAACCTTAGGTAATTTAGGGGCAGCCTTTCTTACCAAGTTTAGCAGCAAACTTCCGTTGTTTATTAATTATTTGCCAAGTGCTTTTGGATGGAGCCCATCAATCCATAGCACACCTAAAATTAACCTAATTTTTTACCCACTCAATGTTCGGGAGTGCGATTCCGAAAGGTTCGTCCACCAACACGGGCGCAGCAGCCTTGTTTTTAAACTCGGAGCAATTTTTTACCTTTTGTAACTCACACGCACACACACAGCGCAGCGACTTGGACCCCCGAGTGTATTTGTGAGAAAAGCAGCCACAGTTGGAAAAGTTTTCCAGTCGCCTCCTTGAACGCCAGCGTCTCCGCTTTTTGGGGGGGAAATTTACTTTCTTGAAGATAAATTATATGAGCATTTCCCAAAGGTTAACGTGATAAATTTTCGGCAGCGTAAGCAAAATATCCCACAGAAAAACCCAGAGTCTGGCTTCGATTTTGCGGCCAACGTGCAGAAAAGGACTCGCCGCATATGTGTGCGAGCGAGTGTGTCAGATAAATTGTTTATGTGTCTGTGGGGAAGCGATTAGTGTTAATGGGTTCCCCCAAACCCTACCCCTCCCCCCGCCAGTTGTTAAAAAATGTGTGATTCCTGGCCCTATTTTTTTGCGGGATATTCGATTCAAGTTTTCTTTTCAAACACTCCTGCAGCGCATATGAGCAATCGATAAGTGCACGCAGACAGCAGGACAGCAGGACAGCGGGACAGCAGGACAGCTGGATGGACAGGCAGCCATTTGGGAAGGAGTCGAACCCCAAACGTACATTGGGATATATATTTTCAATTTCTTTCTTCGGCAGAACGCATCTAAAGTTTGCCCCGACCAGTCAGGCGGTGCTGAGATTGCAGTCGGGCAGGGATTGCCAGGACACACTCCGCACGACGCCACTCCCAAAAGTGCCCCAGCCATTGTCATTGCATCGACTTTTGCCGGAGTTTCATGTTTAAATGTCAATTTCTCAACGAGCCAAAGTGACCAACGAGGAACCACTATCCTGGGCATCCAGTTGGATGTTGCCATACCCCGAGTCCTTGCGCATTTCGCAGACCCAGCTGTAATGCATGGAGGAGGCCAGGGCACATATTTTTTAACGCCAGAGCATTGGCATGGTCCAAGTTATTTTTTCAATTACTTCATTGTTGATAGGGGCTCGAAGGGAACCAGACGGAAGTAACTGGACAGAGGATATGTGCTGGCTTTGTGGTCAGCTTGGCTTCTCCCTTTGTTTACCGGACTCGATTATAGGGCCAAGGTGTTGTGATTTGGTGTGCGATACGATATACGATTAGATGGGTAAATATTTCGAATTTATATTGGCAAACTATCGAAATGGTGAAAGGGGAAGTTAAATAGCTGAAAGTAGCAAATGTTTGAAGGAATTGAATGTATTTCTTTGCACTTAAATTTCGTACTTCATGCTCTTTAAAATACCTTTAAAAAATATATTTGAAATTATGTTTCCTCTTATTTTGCATTTGTAATACAATATATATTTCTCTTCATATACTAATACCTTTCCCAAAGCATAGAATATATTTCTAAAATATATTTAATTCTGCTTTGAGAACCAACTAATCTATAAAAAACAAATGGAAATCTCTTTCGCCCCCGGTTGGACGTCAAACGAAATCGGACAATCTAAACAACTCAATAAATCAGCTGTCGATTGTGTCGTTTTTCCTGCCGCTGTCAGAAGGAAATATAAGCAAAACACACAATTGTCAATCCTTTCGGCAGCGGGGTGGGGCGCGTTGGCCGGGGCAGGACAATTAGTCCTGTCGACCGGCCAGAGTGGGTTGGGGGTGGGGTCAAAGGCTTACAGCAGCTAATTTTCAATTTGCATGACACGCTGCCTGCCGCCGCCCGCCATCGATAGGCAGTTGATGGTGATCCCCATGACGACGATTACATCGGGCGGCGAAATATAAATAAGTTTGGCATTTTAATTGAAATGGGTGGGGTGGTAACGGAGACCGAGCCGGGGGGCCAAAGCTCACGGAAACGACTATTTTGAATGAATTAAATGGCCGTCGAAAATCTTTATTTATAACGGCTGCGGGCCGCTAGCTCCGATGCCCGCCGCGTGGCCCCCAACCAAGATCCCAGCAGCTCTGTCTGCTGGCATCGGAAATATTAAATGAAACGAAGCAAATCCCATTGTCACCCGGTTTCGGGATTCGAAATTGGCAAATAATTGACAAGCTATTTGGGGCGTGTTGATTGGCAAAAACTAATGCCAGCAGGACGACACTGCGCACGGGGGACAAAAAGTCGGCGAGAGAAATCGATATACATTTGACTGATGGACAATGGCTGGGCCAGGCGAACAATGACACTTTGAGTACCCTAAATTTTATGCGGAAAAATATATATTTGAAATGTTAAGTCTGAAAGCTATATAGATCAATATGTAGAAGCTGCTTGCTTCTAAGTGAAATTTAATGGAAGATATTGCCTTCAAAGTATACCTTGTTTTATTAAATGCCTTTTAAATCCATAAAATATTTTTTTAAATGAACTTTAGAATTAATTTAAATTCATTCCAAAATGATTTAATAAATCACCTAAAAAACCAATATACCCTAAAATAAAACTCAGGACCCAACAAAAAAAACCGACGTGACAAGACCGCATGAAACAATGTGACATTAAGCCATTTCAACGCAAAGGGGATTTGGCCTGCCCTTCTGTTTCCACTTTCTTTACTGGCTGATGGCTTTTTTCGGGCCAGCACATGCCGGGCACAATATGTATTCAATATGTATTCATATCAAACAAAATCTGTCTGCGGAGGGATCCGTGCACCTCAGGTGGATAATGCGGCATGGCCGGCACATTGCATACATTTGCTCTCGGCACTCGGCAAGCCCGTCTAAGCTCCATGCCGGCCCAATAAAGTCCGCAGTTGATGCGTTTCGTCTTGTTAAAATAATTGACAGGTGGTCGTGGTAGCAGTGGTTCGGGCGAATCTCTACCAGGAGCCGAGAACGGAGCATTAGTGCCGTTTATGACAATGCTGAACAAATTGCGGGCATTGAAATTGATTGGCCAGATTGTCCGTGGGCAGGTGGTGGCCTAATAGTGCCAGCTAGCGATTAAGTGAATATTGGTGAAATCTACTATATATAACAATGCAATAATAAACTTCCTTACTTAATAATATTGCCTTTAAAATTGTATATGTCATTTAATAAAATACGTTTGCGATAACTATTTATTTATGGTCCAAATAAGGAACGGCAGAAAATATTGATGTATTAAAAAGATACGATATATGTACATATGCACGATATATCGATACTGTGTTTACTTTTTAAAAATATCTTAAACTTTATCAGTGTTGATAATAAATATTAATTGGTAACCATTAAGCGTCCATCAAAAGTATTAAACATTGATTGGTTAGTTTTGAATAAAATCGGTTATAGCAATTCTTTAACTGTTCGATATGCAAAGCTTAAAAGTTTTTTTTTTAACGATAAATTTGTTGATACTATATATCATATAGTACTTTCCCTCTCGTTAAACATGTCTAGTTCAAATACTACTATATAATAATTGAAAGTTCGTTTAACATTATCATTTCGAAATAAAAACTTATAATGCAAACTCCTGCCACAATATCCGTAAGCCAAATATTTATTCGAATTAAATTAGATGTCATGCGGGGCAAGCAAATGGCTTCCAGGATAAAAGGACGGGATGAAAGATTTGACCAAACGAACTCACCATAACATCGAAATCAAATGTTTTCATTGAATTTCATTCGAGACGTGTTCATGAAATTTTAATTAGTTGGCTAGCTATAAATTATTCAACGCCACGTCGCTCTATGGCCCATGTAATGGATTTTTCTCTCCCTTGCTGGTGAGGCCCCTTTCCCAATTCCTTCTCAGCTTGACAGAATTTTAAGGATGTGGGCATAGGGACAACTATAGCTAAGAGACGAAACAAACCAAAAATTATAGACAAACATTGGCAAACAAACTCTTATTTATTTTTAATAAAAGGAGTTTAATAAAAGTGGTTTTATAAAAGTGGTATAGCTTTAATCTCTTGTTCACTGTTTATTTAATAATTATACTGGGAAATATATATTTTAAAAAATCCATTTCGACTTTCCTTAAAGCTCCAATCAAGTCCAATTTTTTTTAATAGCATTATGGCATTATCCCTACTTCCTGTCGCAGCTTGACTCAATTAGGAATTCAGCTCAGCATTTCAATTATCCCTTGCCACTCATTCGGCTAATAACATATTTTCAACTGAGGAAAGCCCAGCCGCTGGCAGAAAAGGGCAAGTTTTAATTGACTTGCCACATGCGGCATTGTTTTGTTTGTACCTGTTGTGTGTGCTCCAATTCTAGAATGCCACAGTGCAGTGCTTCAGACATGCCCCTGCGAATCTCTAGTGAGCCAAGACAACTCCAAATCTCCCTCCGACGACGGGACAGCAACCAAAACGATTGGGCGGGGCTTCACACAGAAAAAATTAATCTTAAATTAATACCATAAGAAGGATATTTTCTGTTTCCAGTGCCAGTTCAACCATCTTACAATTACTATCCTAGATTTTAAGGCTCAACAAATAGGTTTCTTAAAAACTTCACAAAATAAAGTGACCAGTGGATAAGATAGTTTCCCTATGGTAAAAATATTAATAAATTAGTATGGTACCTAAAAACTAATTAAATATAATGTAAATATATTTTGCAAAGATAAAATTAAATGTATAATAAATAAATACATAATAGAGCACGATTGTAAGTGTGTAAAGCATTTCTCATTCACTTTTAAAAATCAAAAATCATTTTAAAAATGTTTATTATCTATAATTTTTGTTTTTAATTTTTTTATGCTTACACATTTTAAATGCAAAACATAAACGTTAAGCCCCAATTAAAATTCCCAGTGCAGCTGCGGTTCCCCTGCATGTGTGTAGTGGTGCGTATTTTATGCTTTTGCGCCCTGCGCCAACTTAAATGCTAACTTATGTTTAGATTTTGCCCAAGCCCGAGAACCAGAAAAAAGACAGTTTCGAGGAGGAAATGGAAGGGAGGGGAAAAAGGGCCAAGCAGCTAAGCCGGCTGCCACATTGTTGGCCTGGTTGTATGTCGGGGTTTTTGGCAACTGCAACTGCAACTGCAACAGCAACAGCAACAGCAGCAGGAGCAACATCAGCAGCAGTTGCTGGAGCAGCAGTCAAATTGCAAAAGTTTCTTGCTTTAAGCATAAAATATTTATGTCTGCATTTAGTTTAGTTTTGGCTGGGTTTTTAGTTACTTTCCCGGCTGAAGAAGATTTCTTTGTTGCAAGTTTGTCTGGCTGGGCTGCTGCCGTTTTATTAAAACGATATTTGCCTGGTCAAAAGAAGCCAACCAATGCCAAAGCCGGCGGAAGTCATGGCCTACAATTTTCGAAAAGGCTTTGTTCTTAATTAAATGGTCGGAACGGAAACACAAAACGGACTCCTGATTGAAATGCGATTGCCAAATTGAAATTTCAATCAATGTTAATTACTGAGAAACGAATGTCTCGTCTCGGCATTGACTGAGAAATAGTTGTGTAATTGCCCAGGCTACCTGGCGCCCTTTTAAATATTTGTTTAGTTTTGTGCGAAATTTATTTGGGAAAAATGGCTAACAACGACTTCAAATTAAAAGCATACACTGACTAAAGTGCTTCCATTAATTAATTCAATTTCTTCGTGCATTCGACAATAATATATGAACTGACTTATTGATAAATTTCCTTTATAGTACTGCACAGTCTGCATTAATTAACCTTAAGATCTGGTAAAATTATATATTTGGGACATTTTTCTAATGGTGAATAATCAGAGTACATGGCACTTACCGAAATAAATTCGATTTATTAATTAATCAAACAGAAATACCCTCTTCAGGAAGCTAAATATATTAAAGAAGGTTATGGAATTGTTTAGGTATGTATAAAATATATATTTAAAACAAAGAAATATATTATTTTAATTGTGCTTCATACCAGAAATATGACAAGGTACATTGAAACAAGAGATGTTTTTCGGGCCTGCTGCCTTTAGTTTCCGCAAAATGTCCTTGGAGCATTCCTCTCAGTTGGGGTGCCTGCCCAAGCGATTAATTTACTAGCCACCATTATTCCCATTACCCAGATTCTTGTGGTTATTCCGCTCCAGGCCGTTTGTCAAATCTATATTTTCTATTTCCTATTTCCAGCGCTCCATTGTGGCGCCCAAAAAACTTTTGCGTAAACAAATGATTTCTGTTTACACACTCATTTCTCAACATGTTACCTATTTAAACTTTTGTGGACAGGAAAATTTAATTAAAACCAAAACACAGCTGCTCCTCAAGTGAACCCCAATAAAATCAACAACGGTCGGAATATGAAGACGTAACGGAGAGCTGTTGAGGAGCGACGGAAGAAAAGCCCAGACACTCACAACAATATTTTCAATTATAACTCAAGTTTATAACGGAAAACTTGTGAGGGAAATCGAGGAAGAAGAGGGTCCGGAAAGCCGGTAGGGGAACGGGCTAAATAGAAAAGCTTTAAACGCTTTCAGGTTTGCAGGGGGGGGAAGAAAGAAAATATAACATAAAGAACAAGCCCCACAACAATAAACTGTAAAGCGAAAACTGTGCGAACGAGATATTGACACAAATAAAAATACAACTCAGTTCGAATTTCAGTTAATTTGAAGAGTTGGTTTTCCGGCTTCCCGAGCAGAGAATTTCCATTGTGAAATAAATTTACTAAAACAAATCAAAACTTTTCACATAACTTTCGCATCAATCGAGGGCGAGGTCCTCGGAGGTCCTGGGCAGCATGCATGCCAAGTAAATCGAAACAAAAAGCTCCAAAGAGTCGGAGCAAATTGCTGGATTGTGGATTTATAATAGTACAATCTCACAGACGGCGGAGAGGGAACCCCATCCAGACCTCGCACAAATTTCAAGCTCAAGTTTAACCAACATCATTTTGTCCTTAAGCATTGTTATTTTTTCCTTATATTTCCATTCGCATACTCTTCCCGGAGAAAGTTACTTATACGTTTTGACACCCAAAAAAATGTATAAAAATTTTAAAATTTTAAATTAACAATGTTTCGGATCACGGATTAGGACAAAAAATAATTGTTGGGCGTGAATAAGGCAAGGTGATTCAGTATTAACACAATCATATTGATATCCTAAAGTTAAATGCGATTTTTTCAATATTTTAAATATTTTTTAACTATTTAATATCTCTTTTACGACATCCAATTATTCCTCTTAATAAACGTACTCCACAAAAACAATCGTGACATTAATATGGCAAGGTTATCCAGTAATTTTAAGATGATATTCTAACATTTGATGCGATTTATTCAATATTGTAAATATTTTTCAAATACCAATATCCTTTATACGACATTAAGAGCGATACTTACATCGATGATATTATATCGAATTATTCCTTTTAACGTATTATACAAAAAAAAAAACCATTATTGGTAGTTAATATGCTAAGGTTATCCAGTATATATAAGATCATATTAACCGATGATATATTTATAACGAATTATTCCTATCGATTAATATATTATATATTCTATAAGGTTTTATTATAAATTTTAAAATAATATATATTATCGATGCTCTAACGTCTAATGCAATTTTTTAAATAATTTAAAATATTTGCATACAACATTAATAGCGATATTTTAATTGATAATACCATATTTAATTATCCTTCTCGACATACGTTTTATACATACCTTTTCCAGATAATTTATAAAAAGACCTACCAGATGCATGAACTATGCAAAGCTACTTGAAGTCAACGAATACTTTTAAATTTTCAAGTCTTTTAAACATACAAAGTACATTAAAATAAATTACTTTTAAGTAGTACTCTTAAATAATTGTACTACTTTCTTATCGATTTATAAAAGAATGTAGTACAATGTATTCAAGGGCATCCGGAGGCCAGTTGTGCACATTCAAATATATTTTTTCAAAGATCCATTGAGTGACTTGTGCTTTATGCATTTGGTTTTCAATGGAACATTTGGCTTGTTCGGGAAAGCCAAGCTAGAGGAGTGGCAGTGGGCGAGACGAGGACTTCTTTGTGTTGATAACGTGTCAACTTTTGTGGAACTGCAAAGTTTGCGCAAAATGAAGCGACAAAGCAAAACCTTCGCAGCATAAAAAACTCGCAAAAAAAATCCTGCAAAATGGAAAGGGAAACTGCACGATAAAGTTTTTTCCTTTCCTTTAAATTGAATTAACGTGAGAGCAGACCGGAAGAGAGGGATGCCCTTTACACCGGCGGAAAACTTACGATGATTTATTTGCTTCACATGGCAAAGTTGAGTGTCACTTCTTTCTCTTCCGCCCCTTTTTCATCCTCCTCCTCTTCTTCTTCTTCGCCAAAAAGCGACAAAGCAAGGAAGGTAACACATACAAAAGAGTGCCGTCCTCAGAAAATAGAGGCGGTGGAACACCTGCCTGACCGGTTAGTGAATAACTCTTAAAGTAAATAAGAGTCAGTGGACAACGGGATTTTTTCACATAATAATTAAAGCAGGTCGTAAGATTATATTTTATTTTATTTATATTTATTCTGGGAAAGCCATTTGCTTCTGATGAGTAACCTATGGCAATTCGTAGGAATTTCAGAACTGATAAGGCATAGCACGTCTTCAAGAAGAGCATATTGCAATCTATGAAGAGACCTATGAATTCGCTAATATTTATTGCTTTTTATTAAAATAATATTTTTAAGTCGCTAAAATTTTAACATTTTTAGGATATAAAAACATATTTATTTTATTAAATATTGTTTGACTGTTTTGTTTTTTTTTTTTTAAGATATAAAGCAAAAAACCCTTTCCCAAACACCAAACATTTCTACTTATCAGAGCATCAGAAGTGTCTTTTAAAATTTAATAGCTGTTTATTATAAGAAATTCGATTTCTGCGAATTCTCTCTGAGATTCTTTACAATCGACTGATAAGGAAATTTTTCTGTCTTCAGTGCTTAATATATACAATTAAATCGTTGGCAAAGCTCAGTCTTGAATAATCTCTTGTCTAGCGATGTCTATAAAAATCGTTCTTGCACTTTCGGTTTTCTGCTGCGTATTTCTGGCACCCATTAAAGGCCAGAGCCAGCCATTTGATGATATTAAATTTAGACAGTTAAAGGTAAATTAAAATAAGTTGTTAATACAAAAGATCCTTAATTAATTGGCAACTTCTATAGGAGCGTGATAGGTATACGCCGGCAGTCCCGCTGCCTACTGCCAGGCCCCAGAGCCAGCCACAAGACAACACACGGAATCTGCAGCAACATGTAAGTTAAACTATTTTATTGATGGAGAAAGCCATAAATTATTTTTGTAACACTTAAAGGGAAACAATATGAATACAAATCAAAGCCCTCAAAACCCGCAGCAAGACTACTCATGGAGTTCGTGGCAAAATGTAAGTTAAAATACGTTATTAATTTTTTTAACCATTAAGGAATTGTAAATAAAATAAAAACGTTTTTGGGATCGCAGTCAAATCGTAGGCCCCAGGAGCAGCAACAAGACAACTCACGAATGCAGCAACATGTAAGTTTAAGTAATTTTATTAATGGAGAAAGCCATAAATTATTTTTGTAACACTTAAAGGGAAATAACATGAATACGAATATACGATCGCAGACAAATCGTAGCCCTCAAAGCCCGCAGCAAGACAACTCACGGAATCCGTTGCAAAATGTAAGT
>VNJS01016397.1:0-12397 GCA_008042575.1 Drosophila watanabei
GCCCTGTGATTTTGTGAGTGTGCGAACAGTTTGCATGCTTGCTAGTATGGGCACGTAATGGAACCTCCGCGTTATCCTGACAAGAGTATCGAAACCCGCCGGTCCTTCGGGCACCGGCTGGCTCGCCTTGCGGCCATCTGGCGGCGCGAGATTGATGCCGATCTGCGCCGGTTCAGCCTGACGGACGCAACATGGCGCCCCATCTATTATCTCAATTTTGCCGGTGAGCCTGTCAGACAGACAGATCTCGCGCGTTCTCTCTCACTGGAAGCGCCGTCTCTTGTGCGGCTGCTGGATGTGCTGGAGAAGCGCGGCTTTATTGTCCGGGAAATTGATGAGGAAGACCGTCGCTCCAAACTGGTCAGTATTACGGAAGAAGGCCGGAAAGTTGCCGCACTTGTCAGCCATGCGGCTGATGATGTGGCAACACGCCTGACCGAATATGTTACCCCGCAGGAACTGGAAGAGTGCTGCGGGATTCTCGACCGGGTGGAACAGGCCGCGTCCGGTCAGAAAGATCTGGCAGGCCCGGAGCGGGCACGCGCATGATGAGAGTGATTACGAGAATGGCGTCATGCTGACGGAATTCAATCTCTTTGGCGTCTTCATGGCGCCAATCGTCGTCTACGCACTGGCGGCGCTGCCCCTTACCATGTGTGTGCGCTTTGTGCTGTGGTGGAGCGGCCTGCTGGGCTGGTTCTGGCACATCGCGCTGTTCGAAGTTTCGCTCTACGTCTGTATCCTCTGCCTGCTCATTTTGTACGTCTGACCCCCAAAAAGGCTTTTGAGTCTCCGCAATGCCCCTTCTGCGCACCCTGATACGAGTTATTCTGACCCTGGCGGTTGTCTCTCTGGCCATTGTGCTGGGGGTGACCCTCTGGAACGTCTACATGATCGCCCCATGGACCCGTGATGGCCGTGTGCGCGTGTATGTTGTGGATGTGGCTCCTGAAGTCTCGGGCACGGTGGTGCAGATCCCCGTGGTGGATAACCAGTTTGTCCATAAGGGTGACCCGCTGTTTGTGCTGGACCCGGTGCGGTTCCGTCTGGCAATCCGTGAGGCTCAGGCCCGGCTGGATGGCGCCCTGGAAGACCTGAAGCTCAAGCGTAACGATGCCCGCCGCCGTATGGGGCTGGGTGGCATTGTCTCGGCGGAAGAGCAGGAAGTCTTCAACTCGAATGTGGCGACGCAGATTGCCGCGGTGGATGCAGCCCGCGCCGCGCTGGACGTGGCAAAGCTGAACCTCCAGCGTTCCGTGCTGTATTCTCCGGTGAATGGCTACGTGACCAACCTCAACCTGCGGGTGGGGGATTATGCCTCCTCCGGGCAGGCGCGTCTGGCCGTGATTGATGCGGATTCCTACTGGGTTTACGGCTATTTTGAAGAAACCAAGATGTGGGGCGTGCATGTGGGGGATGAAGCCCGCGTCAAGCTGATGGGCTACAAGCCGATCCTGACCGGCCATGTGGTGAGTATTGCCCGCGGTATTAATGATACCAACGGCACGCCGGACAAGCTGGGTCTTCAGGATGTGAACCCGATCTTTACCTGGGTGCGTCTGGCCCAGCGTATTCCGGTGCGTATCCATCTGGACCACGTGCCGGATAGCGTGACCCTTGCCGCAGGCATGACGGCGACCGTCAGCGTCGGGCCGGAGCCGCGTGGCCGCCGGGGTAAAATGACCACCTGGCTGCAAGACCACCTCTGAGAGCGACATGGAACAGAAGATGAAGGTTCATCGTCGCCTCGGCCTTTTCATGGCGTCCTCCCTGATGCTTTCGGGCTGCACCGTCGGGCCGAACTATCAGCCTGAACACATGAAGGTGCCGGCACAGTTCAAGGAAGCAGCGGAAGAGCACCCTGCTACTCAGGAAGAAATTGACCGCACCAACAAGGAAATGACCGAGTGGTGGGCCGCGTTCAAGGACCCGGTGCTGACCAGTCTGGTCGAGCAGGCGATCAAGGGGAACTATGATCTCCAGATTGCCGGGCAGCGGATTCTGGCCGAGCGCGCTATCCGGGACCGTTCCGCCTCACAATGGTATCCGCAGATGGATGCCAATATTGGGGGCGGGGATGTGCGCTATTCCCTGAATATTGATAACTGGCCGATCCGCCCCGGTAACCCGCAGAACCGGCCGGAAGCCTCCATGCTGACCTATGGCGCGATGGCGACGTGGGAAGTGGACGTGTTCGGGCGGATCCGGCGGGATGTGGAAGCGCATGAGCGCGCGGTGGAGGCCTCCATTGAAGGCCGCCGTGCGCTGTTAATGACAATGCTGTCCGAACTGGCATCGGATTACATGCTGCTGCGCGTGACGCAGTTGCAGATCAAAATTGCTACGGACAATATTGGCGTTGCAAAGCGCGCGGTGGATCTGACCAACAAGCTGTATCTGGAAGGTGTGGGCAACACCTTGCAGATTGCGCAGGCTCAGGCGGAACTGGATACGCAGATTGCAGCGCGTGAACCGCTGAAAACCCGTGTTTCTCAGGTGACGCACGCCATTGCCGTGCTGCTGGGGCAGATGCCGGGGTCTCTGGAAGATGAACTGAAGGTGCCGCGGCCTCTGCCGACTGTGCCGGAATTTCCGGCCACCATGCCGTCTGTCGTGATTGCCAACCGCCCGGACATCCGGATGGCGGAGCGGCAATATGCTCTGGCTACGGCGCAGATTGGTGTGGCGGTGGCAAACCTGTACCCGCACTTTGTCATTCCGCTGACCTTCAACCCGAATGCGTCAGCCATGTATCAGCTGTTTCAGGTGAATGCCATGAGCTGGCAGTTCCTGATGATGGCCAGCCTGCCGCTGATGCATGGTGGCAAAATGACGTCTGAAGTCCGGGCGGCGCAGGCCTCGGCGGAAGCCGCGCGCCTGACATACCGGCAGTCCGTGCTGAATGGCTTCAAGGAAGTTGAAGACGCCATGGCCGCCTGGCATGACGATATTGAATATGCCGAACAGTTACACAAAGCGGCTGAGGACAGTGCCACGGCCAGTGAACGAGCCCGTAAACTGTACGGTGCAGGTCTTGTCGGGTTTCTGGAAGTGCTGACAACCGAGCGCACAACCCTGAATGCGCAGAATATGGAAGCCATGGCGCGGCTTGAGCGGTTGCGGGACGCTGTGAACCTCTACACAGCGCTTGGCGCGGGCTGGAAAGGCGTGGCGCTGACCAATTCGACCCTGCCTGTTTCCCTCGAAACGCAAAACGTGTTAGCGCGGGCTTTCAAGCAATGATCTGAAAGGTCACACCATGAGTGCGTCTTCGTCCCCTTACGTGCGTCGGCTGCTCTGGATTGTGGGCTGTTTTGTTGGTGGGTTTGCGTTGCTGTGTGTGAGTGGCTGGGCGCTTGTCGTGCATGGCAGCACGCAGGATACCGCGCTGGTCACAGCCCTGCGCTGGCTGCCGGTGGCAACAGGTGCGATTACGGTGGCGGCAGGGTTTTTCCTGCTCAGCCTGCCCGTGCCGGAAGACCCGGAAGACTTCTTTTTACCAGATGATGCTGATGGAGAACTTCAGCGCACAGACGGTAAATAACGCGACGACAACACTCTCTGCCCTGAAGAAAATCCCCTCTCACCTGTGTGTATGAGAGGGGAGGAAAGACTTACTTCTTCGGCAGACGAACGGCTGTGACTTCAATTTCAATCAGCCAGCCGGGATTGGCGAGCTGCGCGACCGCAAAAGCGGAGCGTACGGGCAGGTTGGGCTGCTTTTCCGTACCAAAATACTGGGTGTAGGCTTTCATCATGCCTGCAAAGTCGAGCTGCTTTGTGCGGGGGTCGGCCACCATATAGATGTGCATCTGCACGACGTCGCTCATTGTCAGGTTCAGCTTTTTCAGCTCACCTTCAATACGTTGGAGGGAGGCAAGCGTCTGGGCCTGTGTATCCCCGTAGGCTTCAAGGCTTTTGGGTGGTGCGGTTTTGTCCTGCACCGGCGCGCCCATGCCGCTGAGGTAAATGGTGGTGGCCCCGGCGGGCACTTCTACCGCTGTTGAGATGGGGAACTTGCCATCCCCGTGGCGGACAATGCCGCCTTCAGCGTGTGCCAGAGCCGGGAAGGCCGCCAGAGCCGCAAGGGCGGTGGCAGGGATAAGAGCTTTGAAGAGACGCACGTTATTCTTCCTCTACTGACAGATGGGGACGCATTTCGGAAACGTCTTCCGGTTTCAAGGCGTCAGTATAATGGTTTCCAAAATGTGTGCGAACGTAATTGACCACGTTGGCAACCTGCTGATCATCCAGCAGGCCTGCAAACCAGGGCATGCCACCAAAGCCGTTCAGCACGACATAGGCGGGATATTGCGCGCTTTTCAGCTTGGGGTTGCCAGCCAGAGCGGGGAACTGTGCCCCGGCTCCTACGGCGCCTTTGCCGTCCGGCATGTGGCAGCTCTGGCAGATGTGCCGGTAAATGGCCTCGCCATCCGGCAGGGGCTGCATTTTACCGGCAACGGCGCTGGCGCTGTCCGCATGGGCGGCACCGGGGGCCAGACCGCCAGCAAGCAGGCCAGCGGTGAGGCAGAGGGAGGAGATAAGCGGAAAGTGACGCATCAGGCAGCTCCCAGCGCGCGTTTGTGCAGACGGGTGACAGCATCCAGAGCGGACAGAATGGCGCCTTCCTGCCAGCAGCCGACGTAAGAGGCGTGTTCCCCGGCCAGCACGAGGCGGTTATCCACGGCGCAGAGTGTTTTGTAATGGGTTTTCCGGGCTTCTTCCGTCCACATGGAGCAGCAGCCGAGCGTCCAGGGCACGCGGCTCCAGGCCATGCTGATACCGTTTGAAAATTCCTTGCGATACTGAGGATGAATGGCCGTGCCCTGATCCAGTGCGCGCTGAATCCGCTGGTCTGGCGTCATACCAGCAAAGTCATACGCGGCGGGGCCGAACATGTAACCGCCGAGCAGGACAGCCGGGCCTTTTGAGAAAATGCCGTGGCTGGGGTAGGAAATCTGGCTGATCTGCTGATCGGTAAAGCTGATACCGCCGTAAATCTGGTCATCTTCCTCCCAGAACCGGCGTTTGAACTCCATGCCCATTTTAACAGAAGACGCATAGGGTACTGCGGCAATGGCGGCTTTCATACTGTCCGTAACCTGCACATCAAGCTGAGAGAGGACGGAAAGCGGAATTGTGCAGACGCAGTAATCCGCCTGGGCCTGCCGCACGGCGTTGCCGTGAGCGGTGTCTGTGTAGGTGACGGTCACGCCGTGATCATCCTGATGGATGGAAGAGACCTTGCAGTTCAGCGTAATGAGGTCTTTCACCTGCCGGGTGAAGCCTTTGCCGATCTGGTCCATCCCGCCGACGGGCTGGAACATGGTGGTCTGCATGTCCAGACGTTCATGAAAGGCCATCCAGTTCCACAGGCCGGACTGCATGACATCCTTACGGGCAAAGAGGTCTGACGGGACAGGCGCACCATCTACGCCACCACCCTGCGGTTTTTCAAAACCGCGGCGCAGGGAGCTGGTATTGCCTTTGGTGTAGGCCATGTCCTTGTTCAGGGCCCCCCAGGATTTCATGGCCTGACGGATGTGGGCGCGTTCATCGTCCGAGACAACATCATCCAGCTTGTGCTGATCAATCGCCTTGGCCAGCAGTTCCGCCGTAAAGCCGTTAAAATCTGAGGCCAGTTCCCGATACCGCACGGCCTTGCCACCAAAGCTGCCGCTGGAATGGAGCCAGCTATTGTGGTTCAGCTCGATAAAGGGTTCGAGCTGCACACCAAATTCCCGGCAATAATGCAGCAGGCCCTGATGGTGGTACGGGATACGCCATGGGCCGGGGTTGATATAGTTGCCGGATGCGAAGCCAACCTGTTGCGTGGCCCCCCCAAGTTCCTTGATGGTATCTCCGCCGCGCAGGCTGATGTTGCGGCCGCCGCTGCGGCTCTGAAATTCTAGAATCTGGACGTTGTAGCCAGCTTTCCGCAGTTCGTAAGCGGAAAGCATGCCGGACAGACCGGAGCCGAGCACCAGCACACGCGTGCCGCGTTTGGCTCCTGCAAGTTGAGGCGGCCCACGGAAGTCTGTCCCCATGGCGTGACCAAAAGTCGTCATGGCCTGATACAGCGCGGCGCTGCCAGCCAGAGTGCCGATGCGGGTCAGAAGTTGCCGGCGCGTCGGTGCGGTGGGCGGATGAGCGTGTGGCATCAGGTAATCCCGAGATGATCTCAAAAAACAATCAGTCCGCATGGCAGAACCAGCATGTGACCCAGCATGTGACAGAGAACAATCATGACAGGATCAGATTGTTCTCATTTCGTAATGCTAGGGCATATATTACGATATGACAACATCTGAGAGGCAAAGAGAGCGCGTAAAAAAACACCCCTGATGCGGGCCGGCATCAGGGGCATGAATTAGAGAAAAAGCTTGGATAGGCTTTTAGTTTGCAAACCGTGCAAAAGCGGGGCGGGTGCGCTGCTGCTCCAGAAAAGTCAGCATGGCGGTGCGGGCGCGTCCGGCATCTTTGCCAAGGCCGATCAGGCCGGAAATCTGTCCGGGATGCCGAAGAAGAGAACCGAGCAGAGCCCGGATATTCAGCCCGCCATCGGGTGAGAGAACCGTGCCGGCAACAGGCGGCAGAGACCGGCCAGCCGGGTCACACACCACGCGCAGCACGGCAAATGGCAGCCCGGCCTCTTCCGCAGCGCGGGCCAGAAAACCGCTTTCCATATCCAGAGCCGTGCACTGGCTTGCGGCAAACAGGCGCGCTTTTTCAGCTGCATCCAGAACAACCGTGTCACTATGCAGAAGCGATTTCCCCTGCACATCCGGCTGACCCGCGCCAAGAATGTGCCGCAGTGTCGGGTCACACACATAGGGGGTGCCCCATGCCATCACACGCTCCGGCACAATCAGGGTGCCGGGCGGGAAGGCCGGGTCCAGTCCGGCGGCCAGCCCGAAGGAGAGGAGGCAGTCTGCCCCGCAGGCGGCCAGTCTTGCAGCCTCGCGCTGTGCGCCGGTGCGCGTGGCCCCGCTGGCGGCAATGGCGGCATGCGGAAAGACCTGCCGGATCAGTCTGGATTCGGCCTTCAGGCCAACAAGAATACCGGGGCGGTTGGGGGCAACCTGCGTGGAACGTGTCATGGTTTTCAGAACCCAAAAGCAACGCGGCGTGTGTTGCTGCTTTCCAGATTGCGGTAACGGGCCAGCGCCATCAGAGGGAAAAACTGCCTGTACCCGTGGTAGCGGAGGTAAAAGACTTTGGGGAAGCCGACAGCGTTATACGGGTCTTCCTGCCATTCCCCGCTGGCATCCTGCTGCGCGGCGAGCCAGTGGATGCCGCGTGTTACCGCCGGATCATCCCTTCGGCCAGCGGCCATCAGGCCAAGCAGCGCCCATGCGGTCTGGGAGGGCAGACTTTCCCGGTAGGTGCCGTGGCTGCCGCCTTCATAAGACTCACAGCCTTCCCCCCAGCCCCCGTCCGGGCGCTGGACGGCGCGGAGCCATTCCACGGCCTTCACCACAGCATCATCATCATGCGAGACACCGGCTGCGTTAAGCGCACACAACGCGGACCAAGTGCCGTAAATATAGTTGGTGCCCCAGCGGCCAAACCATGAGCCGTCGGCTTCCTGCTCCTGACGCAGGTATGTCAGGGCGCGCTCAATCACCGGGCGGTCTTCCACATGGCCAAGCTGGGCCAGAAAGGAAATGCACCGCGCCGTAACATCGGCTGTTGGCGGGTCCAGAAGGGCTCCGTGGTCCGAGAACGGAATGTGGTTCAGCAGCTCTTTGTTATTATCGATATCGAAGGCGCCCCAGCCCCCGTCTCGGCTCTGCATGCCGAGAATCCACTGGCGGGCCCGCGCGATGGCGTCCGCACTGGCCGGGTCACCCTCACGGTGCAGCAGCATGCCCACTACGGCGGTATCATCCACGTCCGGGTAATAGTCATTCCCGTACTGGAAGGCCCAGCCACCCGGTGCCAGATCTGGATTATTGATGGCCCAGTCGCCTTTGACGTCCAGAATCTGCTTCTCGCGCAGCCAGATGCTTGCTTTGCGCAGGCTTTCCAGTGTTTCCTGCGGGGCAATGCCGCTGGGGCCAGAGGCAGCTTCCAGCAGGGCATGGCCGGAAAGCCCGGTGTCCCAGATGGGGGAAACGCAGGGCTGGCAATATGCCTCGCCCTCTTTATGGACCAGAAGGCCCTGCACAGCCTCCCATGCGGTTACGGCGCGCGGGTCCGTATCCGGCACGCCGAGGGCACGGTACATCATGACGACATTGGCCATGGCCGGGTAAATTGCCCCCAGACCATCCTTGCCGTTCAGGCGGGGTTCAATGAAATCAATGGCGGCCTTGAGGGCTTTTTCATGCGTGGCGGAGGGAATAAGGCGCACCGCAGGCCGCAGAACGCTGTCCAGCCCTTTGAAGACCCGGCCCCAGACGGAGTGATATGGCCCACGAATCCAGTCCGTGACACGCTCCGGCGCGGTGACGAACAGTTCCCGGATGTGGATCTGGCGCGGATTAACGGCAATGGGGCGCAGAGCCGCAAGCACCAGCAGCGGCGCAATCACCGAGCGGGACCAGTAGGACATGTTCCAGACGGAGAAAAACGCCTTGCGCGGCAGCAGCATCAGCTCCGCAGGCATGACCGGCGTGGCCCGCCAGGGCACATCCCCGAACAGGGCAAGCTGGATGCGGGTGAACACATTGCTCCGTTCGGCCCCGCCGTGGTCCAGAATGGCTTCCCGCGCGCGGCGCATGTGCGGGGCGTTAATATCCTCCCCGGTCGCTTTCAGCGCGAAATAGGCTTTGACGGAGGAGGAGAGATTGAACCCACCGTTATGGTACAGCGCCCAGCCACCATGCTCGGCACTTTGCGTCCGGCGCAGATAGACGGCAATTTTTTGCTCCAGCGCCTCATCAATCCGGTCCAGATAATGTTCCAGAAGGACATATTCCGCCGGGATGCTGGCATCCGCTTCCAGCTCATACACCCAGTGCCCGTCAGCCTGCTGGTGCTGCCCTAAGGCGGCATGAGCCTGTCTGACCACACGCTCCAGATCATCACTGGTCAGATCCTTCCCGGCCAGATCTTCCCCGGAAAGCGGGGGTTTGGGGCGTGCGCTGCCATCAGCGGCCATACGGGATGTTCCTTTTTACTGGCGTCTTGTTTTTTTAAGAACGGCGCAGGCCGAGCGTGTACACGGCCTTCACGCCTGATCTCATGGCGCCTTCAAGTGTGGCGGGGAGTCCGGTTGCCGTCCAGTCCCCGGCCAGAGCGAGGTTGATCAGCGGCGTGGCCGGGCCGGGGCGCAGGCGGTTCTGTTCCGGTGTGGCAGCAAATGTTGCGCGTTTTTCCCACACGACGCGCTGGTGCGGTGGTGTGGCGGGCAGAGGCTCTTTCAGCACAGGGTCACACGCGCGGCGCACATCATGCCAGATGGTGCGGGCCAGATCATCCGGGTCCTGCTCCGCAAAGCGGTTGGCCGCACTGACCGTGACGGAGAGAATATCGCCCCGCAGGAACACCCATTCCGCAATACTACCAACCAGCCCCATAAAGCCCGCTCTGGCGAAGGACCCCAGCGCACGCGGCGTGGTTTCCATACGGAAATGCAGGTTCAGAATACTTTCAAACGCGTTGGGAGCCTGAAAACCCGGCAGGTGCGGGGCCAGCAGGCCTTCCGCCACGGGGGCCGGGACGGCCAGAATCAGCGTGTCTTCTTCCGTGAGCGGGATAAGACCTTCCGCGCTGTGCAGGCCGGTCACACGGCCACGGCTGACTTCCAGCGCGCTGATGCGGCTCTGGGTGCGGACTTCTGCATGCAGGATGGCCAGATGCGCCAGTGCCGGGTCTACCAGTGTTTCAGAAAGCCCGTCCTTCGGGAACCACGGCACGCAGGCCTTGCCGCCAAGGGAGAGGGACTCTTTTACCACCGCACCCAGCAGCGCGGCGCTGCCGGTTTCACAGGACGTATTGAGGGCGGAAATGGCGAATGGTTCCAGCAGGCGGCGGCTGAGTGCGCCGGGCAGCAGGCAGTCGGCAACCTTTTCATCCTCCCCGGCCTGCATCAGTTTTTGCAGGCTGCGGAGTTCCACCACCCGCATATCCGGCACGCGCCGGTGCGGCTGGAAAACCCACCAGGGCATGCGCCCGCGGGAGAGGTCCAGCGTCCAGCGTGCGCCTTCCGCCAGATCCACAAACGGGAAAATGGGGATGCCGGGGCCAGTCAGGGTATCGGTCCCGCCCGTCATGGCCAGATAGCGGAAGACGGTCTTGTTGGCGGACAGCAGCAGATGGTTGCCGTTATCAATGCGGCAGCCAAGCTGTTTGTCCTCATAAGACCGGGCACGGCCGCCACAGGCGCGGCCTGCTTCATGCACAATAACGCGGCGGCCGGAACCGGCCACTTCCACAGCGGCGGCCAGTCCAGCCACGCCGCCGCCAATAATGTGCACAGATGCTGCCATGCCGTCGGTCTCTTTCAGGATCAGGGGAGGTAGGAGCGCGTCAGCCAGTACACCTTGGTCAGGGCTGACGTCTTCGGGCGGTCATGCAGGGCGGCGGCGGACCAGCCGCGCTTGCGCAGGGCAATCAGAACGCCCTCATAGCTTGCGCCCATAATCCGTGCCGGGAACATGGCTTTGGGGCGGCAGGCCTGCATGGCGATAAACGCTTTGCGGAAATGGTCCAGCGCCCGCACGGACAGGATACTGGCCACACCCTGCAGGCCGGGGGCGGAAAGCGCCTTGATAGGGTCATGCGGCACATGGAAGCGGTCCAGCAGGTCCCCCGGCAGGTAAAGGCGGCCACGGGCCGCGTCTTCCGCAATATCTCGCAGGATGTTGGTCAGTTGCAGGGCGCGGCCCAGATGGTAGGCCACCTTGTCAGCCTCTTCCGTGCTGTCCCCGAAAATGCGTACGGACAGGCGGCCCACGGCGGAGGCCACGCGGTCACAATACAGGTCCAGCGTTTTTTCATCCGGGGCAACAATGGTGTTTTCCGCATCCATCATCATGCCATCAATAATGGCGTGAAAGTCTTCCTGCCGCAGGGCGAAGAAATGGATGGCGGCCAGCAGAACGCGGTCCAGCGGGTCCTGCGTCGTGCCGTGGTCATACAGGCCGGCAATACGCTGATGCCAGGCGTCCAGTGCTGCCTTGCGCTCAGGCATGGGCTCATACCCATCCGCAATGTCATCCACCACGCGGCAGAAGGCGTAGATGGCATACATGCCATAGCGGCGCATGGGCGGCAGGATACGCATGCCAGCGGCAAAGGACGTGCCAGCCTGCTTTACCGTGCTTTCCACCCAAGCCAGATCCGCGGGGTCACACCCGAGGGGGGTTGGCTCGTCATGCGTCTGGATGTCTTGAGCTGTCACGCGCTTTTCACCTGTTTGTTCATGAAATCGTCATATCCGGCTCTTTTTGCAGACCTGCGGACTTTCTGAAAGCTCAGGACCATGCCCGCAGAGCCGCACCGGCTGCATACATGAGATCCGGGCGCTTTAGCGCCACGCGGCCTGCCAGAGGGTCTTCCCGCCGCAGCCGGCGTGTCAGCCGGTGCGCCAGACTGACAATGGCGGCACATTCCATACGGAAGCGCCGGTCCCGCACCAGTCCGGGCAGGGTGGCCGCTTCCCGGTTCAGTGCATCCACCCCGTCCAGCAGGGTGTTGAACACCCGGCGCACGTTGGGGGAGGCGCGTCCGGCCAGCAGGTCATCCTGCGTGGCCCCTGCCTGCGCCATCAGGTCTTCCGGCATGTAGCAGCGGTGCAGGCGCTGGAGGTCTTTCTGGCAGTCCTGCAAATGGTTGAGAATCTGGAGGGACGTGCACAGGGCATCCGATGCGGCAAAGGTCTGCGATACTTCCCCGTGCAGATGCAGCAGAAACCGCCCGACCGGGTTGGCGGAATAGCGGCAATAGTGCAGCAGATCGGCCCATGAGGTGCAGGGCGTGCCACGGGAATCATCTCTGAAGGCAATCAGCAGGTCGGTCGCGGTTTCAAACGGCACACCTGTTTTGAGCAGAGAGGCCCGCAGCCGGGCCGCACTCATGGCGTCCGCGCGGGGGATCGGGTCACGCGTGCCCAGAAGAACCTCTTCCATGGCGTTCAGGCGGCCAATCTTCTCGTCCGCGCTCAGCGTCTCACAGTCCGCGATATCATCAATAACGCGCGCATAGTCGTAATAGGCATGCACATGCGGACGCAGAGCCTTGCTGAGCAGAAGGGAGCCGACGGGAAAATTCTCGTCAGACGCACCTTTGCCGGAAGACACATCGTCTCTTCCCCAGACGGAGGCGGTATCAGTCATGTCAGGCTCTGCAATGAGAAAGAAAGAAGCATAGGCGGGAGCTTTACACGCTCTCTTCCGGTGTGCCTACTCCCCACAGGTCCGGGCATGGGTCAGGCCCTAACCCCGGCCAC
>VNJS01016401.1:0-15385 GCA_008042575.1 Drosophila watanabei
TTGCTTCCTTTGATTTTGTGGTTTTAGCAGGATACAGTCTAACGAACTTTGTGAACGCGTCTATGATCACTAATATGTGTTTGTTCGATCTATTTTTATCAACAGGACCATAATGATCTATGTGTACGACATCAAATGGAATATTGACTTTGGGAATGTTATTAAGGAATCCCTCTTCTCTTCCAGACTTTTCAGAATAAGCTACTATCGTTAGTGTGGCTGCTTGCTACAGTATATTGGTCAATAAAAATAGTCGTAGAAGTAATCGGACCACAGACATTTGAGTTGACGACAAACAATGGCCTATTAATATAATCTTTATTTTTCAAATTTTAATCTAGCTTGTTTCCCGCTTATACAAGCCCCACATAAATCGTCATTTGGTTTTATATCTTTAAGCATCACAATATCTCCAAACTTATTGAATTTTCCCTTACTTATGTGCCCTAATCGTTCATGCCATAGTTTTATGTTATGACCAAGCTAGGTCCTGCGCGTGTAGCCACAGGCTTGGGCTATGTCTCGGCTAGCTCTTCGAGTCGTGGGTTCTTAACCCGGCCCACTGACACGCGTAACATAACATTTTTTTTCGAACATCTCGCCCCTTTTACGAGGACTGGACTATCTACAACACTATATACTGCACAAATCGACTTCGAAACTTTACATAATACATATTTGAACAGTCAGTTATTCTCGAGACTCCAGATATCATTGGAGTTCGTCTGCTCGCCCTCCCTGCCATAGCAGTCTGCTTGCAGAAATTGTTTTGCAGCTGCCCCTATTTTCACACACACATACCTACTAACACCATCCCATATACAAAAAAATCTATTTAATATTCAGTTTTCTATTTTCTTTCTTTAATTTGCCCTTAAAATTAACAATAATTTCGTTTCCTTCTCTTTCTCATATAAATATACCGCTACCCAAATACTTTTATTTTTTATTATATGAAAAAAAAAAATCACATGAATAAATTAATACTTAAATTTCCCAACAAACAAATAAAATTAACGATTTAGCTTTCCTACCCGTTTTGAGCGCTCATAAAGAGGGAGGGTGTTCGTTAGAAGGTGTTCTCAAAACATCAATAAGGAATTGTGGTATAAATAAATAAATAGATAATAATAAAAATAAACATGGATATGAACATAAAAAAAATAAATAGGTATATATTAAAATTCAAGTACATAAATAAATGACCATGCCAAATAAATAAACAAATATATAAATATATACATAAAATTTGAAATAAATAACATCTAAAATTTAATCAATTACAACAAATAAGCAAAAAAAAAAAAAAAAAATATGCGTCTAAAGCCTTTGGTGACCCCCGGTGCCTCTTGGAAAAATTTTGCCAGGCCTCTGGAATGGCCTGGCGTACCGTCCTTCGTCAGGACTCTTGGGTCTGGTCGGATTCTTAAAATAATAGCCACATTTTTTTATCCTGTGCTATTATTTTTTTTGTTTTTGTCGGACTCACCTCTGTGGCTTGCCGATCCGGCTTCCCAGGTCCTCACATCTCACGACTTATATATATATATTTTTTTTTTTCCACCACGTTGTATTTATTCATTCGGCCCTTACGAAAACTTAGTGTTGCGGGCCGCAACACCACACTCTTTCGCGTGCGAACTTTTTCTCACTCGAAACAGCGGAGCTCGAGAACATCCTATTAAAATTTCATCATCTTTACTAATTGAGACACCTCCTGGATGAAACAAAATTGTTAATCCTGCATCCTGCATTTTCTTTACTGACAAGAGATTGTGTGGAACATCTGAACAAAACATAACATTTTTCATTTCATTTTCATTTTCGGTTCCGAATTAGTGAACAATTCCACTGTGCCAATTTTAGTTGCATCAATAAACTGGTCACACTTTGCCACTGCAATTTTTATCGGTTGCTCCAAAATAGTAAAACTATTCGCTATTGTTTAAATGGTCGGATGCTCCTGAAGCCAGAAGGAATGAAATTTGTTTTTTTTTTTGTTCTTCTTCACGAATAAACATGAATGCAAACCACGATTCGAAAAGTTTCAATCGCAATAGTTACTCCGCCATATGACGAAGAAAGTGTTAAGAGTAAGTGAGAAACCTTATCTAATTCTTCCAATCTCGCTCCAGCAGCTGAAAACACGGTTATTAAATTGTCGAATACTGTAAAGTGGTTTAATAATGGCGTATGGGCTCTCAGCTTAAGGGATAATTACTGTTTACGGACAGACAACTGCGACGCTAAGCTATTTCTTCCATATATAGCGTCCAAGTTCTGGACAATTTCTTTTGCTGTGCACTGCTGTTGTTGCAAAACTCAAAAAAGAATCAGATAAACACTCTATTATTATTCTTTTTCCACTTTTTTCAAGTTTATTCCACTGTTCTACATTTTCACCACATGATTCGTCAATTACTTTAATGGCGTCAGTTTCACTTAAAAGCACCTTACTCGTCTTGCAAGGATACAATATGAGATTTAATTCGCGCATTTAATTCGCCCATACACAGCTGTCGGGCAACGGACTTTACCTATGGCCACTGATCGAAATTACTCTTTATTAAAGTTCACTACCGAAAAAGGTGCGTCCGCAAAGGCAAGGAGGTCATGCCAGAGTCAAATAATTTAAGCCGCCGATCACTGCCAAACTCCCAAGAAAATTCTCCGCAACTGCATAGCCGAGGAATGTTGCGCAGCCGCGCTGGTGACCGATTTAACTGCACTAGAAGTTATTTATTCATCCCTGTGTTCGCTTCCTAAACCGTTAAGCCCCGTTTAGGGGATGCTGCTCGGGACCGGAACTCGAATACTGCTTGTTGGGTACAAAATGTCTATTTTAAAATTCACCACAGTAAGCAACCCATAACCGAAACACTGTTTCCGAAAATATTTACCCGCTGAATGATCGGTACTCCCAAGTCCAACCTCTCGCACTTGAGTACGGGCCGACGCCATACGGTCATCTTGCTACCTTCGCTGGGACTTGTTTCCGTGACCTGGGCAACAAAATGAGTTACACTCTGTACACAGTCACACACAGCTTTTCTCTACTCATTTAAGTTTACTGAAGCTCTGGCTAAACGTTTTCCGAACACAAATTTATACCTTGTTCGCATGGACTTAGCACTTATTAAAAAATTTAGCTGCGAGAAACAACTTAAATGCTTGTGCACTCCATCTGATCTCGATTTAAAAAAAAAAATTAAACATGGAAAGAGACTTAGCGCCTAAGTTTCGCGGCCCTTCTGTTTAAAAATTACTGACCGATAAGCTTCACCTCATTTCGACTCCAGACTCTAGAAAATCTTTCGGACCTGTACATCAGGAACGATGAGGGCAGACTACAGTCAACCAACCAGTATGACTACACAAAAAGGAAATCATGAGCAACGGCACTTTATTCGTTAGTAGCCACCATTGAGTGAGCCCTACATAATAAGGAATATGCTCTCGTAATGTTTGTGGACATATCCGGATTTAACAACGTAAGCACTAAAGCAATAATGGATATGAAAACTTTTAAGTTGTATGTGGGTTTAATCCGATTGGGGCACCGCCTCTATGGTGAAGTAGCGCACAGAGGCACGCCTATAAAGTCCAGTGGTTGACGACCTAATCAATAGATTCAAGTGGAAATCACCAAAGATAACAGTAAATACAGACGACAAAGCCATTATTCTCACGATAGTCTGTCCATCGAATTTGAAATCAACGATCAGCTCGATTTCGAAATCAACGATCAGCTCGATTATTAAATCGACGCTCAGAGATATATGTGAGTGGGTGAAAAAAGACGGGGCTCAGTGTGAACGCGGACAAGACGGACCTCATCCTCTTTACTACACTGATAAAAAAAATGCAAGACTTTTGGTAATTTTTCAAAACTTTTGGTTACGAAAGTAGCTCAAGAATATTTTGGTCTTTTTTTGAGATTTTTTATTCTTTGTTTAAGTTGTTCTGGTTTTAAATGAAGCTTAA
Source organism: Drosophila watanabei (assembly GCA_008042575.1). Lineage (NCBI taxonomy): Eukaryota > Metazoa > Arthropoda > Insecta > Diptera > Drosophilidae > Drosophila > Drosophila watanabei. The sequence goes on from VNJS01016401.1 coordinate 3,985, forward strand.
AATCTCGAAATTCCACCACTTTAGGTCTTATATTAAGATTTTTGGTCTTATTTCCAGATTTTAATTTAAGAATGCACAAAATCTTGAAAGAAGATTTTATTTTTTTATCATTGTAAATGATAAAAGGTGACAGCAAACTGGCATGGAATTTCATTGTAATTTTGAAGGTGAAAATGGCCATCATAGCGCAAAATGCAACCAATACGAAACCGCGGACGAACTTGCAAACTGGTAAGTGCAAGAATCACCGGCCTCTCTAAGAACGCTTCAAAGTGAGCTAAAGAGACGGGCCGATGCAAGAGAAAAAAACAGATGAAGACTTCAAAAACCACGTTTATTGATTTTAGGTTCATACCAGAATCATCCGGACAACTAAGGGCCATATTGGGCTCTGTTTAGCTTCACGAAGGTGTCTGGTCAAACCTAATCTAACTCTTATTTTTAAGTTTTAATAAAAAACTTTTAGGATATATATGTTATATTAAATTACTATATTCCAAGCCGACTCCAAAATCTCATCGTCATTAATTTGGCTTTAGAACGTAGCAGAGGTTTTTTTTATCCTCTCTATCGAATATTTGGGCTTTACATTATTAGTCATTGTGTAAGAATACTCACAATTCATTGATGTAATGTTGTTATTTAATTCTCTTTACTTAATTAAACAGTTGCCATGTAATGTTGGCTTTTAATTCGTTTTATTTAATTAAACGGAACGATCTGATTTCATTCATATATCGAATGTACATTTGGTCTTAAACATTTAGTTGGCTTAGCTTAGAGTCGGATAGCTGCGCTGGTAGCGCAGCGGCCAATGCTTATGTATCTAAGAATATAAACTGCTTATGCATAAATGTTTATATATATAGAGACTGGCGAAGAGCCGATCTGGCAGAGAAGAGGTCTATAGCTCACATAGCCGCTGCGCAAGTCAAATGTGTCGATTAAGCACTATCCAGCCCCAGTTCAGTCAACCGCAATCATGTTACCGGACACTGCTTGGGTCTTGGATCTGTTTATGCACATTATGACAAATCGCTTCAATGTGTGTGTAATAATATTAATGCATAACACTGAGTAACATAACCCTCCTTTAGAAAAATAACGTAACATATGAATTTAATTTTTATAACATATATAAAGTTAAATGAACATATGAAGTAAATTCATTATTTTAATAAAATAAAAATAGATTGATGTGTTATGAAATTAATAATTTTAGCCTATACTTGTGTATTATTTGATTTTTTTTGTATTTGAAAATGTTATATTATTACTAGGTTCTATCTTCTTAACCGTATGTGGTCCTGTACATTTAAAGTCTAGCTTATGGCCAGTTTCCTTTGTGTTTTCCTTTGTTAATCCGTGTGTCCACTTGAGTCTTGTTTAAAAAGTTATGCTGTAGGCCATTAAAACTTATATAAATATAATAATTTAAGTTATTATATTTTTTATTTTAAAATTCACTTTCACTTTGACACGATGACGTCGCAGAACTAGCGGTGCATCGCGATGTTCGCACTATTTCATTGCAATTTGGTGTGACCAACTTATGTTTACACAATTGCATAAATTGCCAAAATGTGTGAAACTTTTCTATAATATTAAAATTAAGTTAATTATTAACAAAACATAATTTGACAGTTCGGAAAAATTGAATACGATATTATAATTTGCTACGCAGACCAAACATAATTTTAAACCATATTTAATTAAATTTTTTTTTTTTCAGAATTAAGAATGCGATTTAAAATTGATTACAATCTATTTGTTTTAAATAGTTATACGTTTTCCATTATTTTAAATTTGACCTGAACCGGGGAAAAATATTCTCTTATATTATATTTGTTTAAATAAATTTTACTTAAATAAAAAAGACACATATAACAACAAAATATACTCCATGTCTTTGGTGATTTACTTTTTAAAGAATTTTACATAATTTAAAAAGCAAATCATAAGATACATGTGAAGATTTAAACTGTTTTATCAGCGAATGTCGTATTAAAAGAAAAATTCCTAAAGGGAAATATCGCCCTGAGCGAAAGGCACCGAATTCTGTCTTAGACTAAGCAGCGGTCAATTTAGGTACCTGAATCGCTCCCTTGCCACCTTGCTAAACCGAGCATCATACAAAACAGCCATCCCCGTCCAACGCAGTTTTCTATCCGACTGAGAGGGCCTCCAGAGTCCTTGTCTTAACCGTTTGATATTCCTTGAGTGGATTTTCACTTTTGTGTTGCAGCAGTGTTGTTTTTCTAAGGCATTCCAGATTTAGATTAGACGCAGACCACGTAGCCGCCAAGTGTGAGCAGACGCTACATGGATTTGCTCGTTGTTCCCCGATTTGGAAGCAAGATTGCAACCGATCGAAGTGAACCGGGTATGTGTCGACCGTATCGGCTAAATCAAGACGACACAGAGCCTCCGACGCTGGCCAAACTTCATGATGTTATGTGTTATACCTCCGCGCCTCGGCCGTCAGGACCGTATTTTTGGTGTACCGCCAGGGCGGATGGCAGCCGAACCGATCCATGAATTTTTCCACAGTTTGGCCAGGCGTGCGCATTTTCTTTTCAACGAAAATTCCAACTCCTTGCCAAGGACTTCGAGCAGCAGACCGGGAAGCCATGCTAGGACTTTCGCAGCGATAGTTCATTGTTGTTGGGACCCAAGAGTCATTCAAGAGAGAGATTGTTGCTATGACCCTAAAAGCCATCGAAGAGAACGATTGTTTTTGGGTTTCTGTATGTCATACAAGAGAGAGACCGTTGAGACATTGATATTAGGACCTTAAAAACAGAATGGAGAGAGATTGATGTTAGGGCCTTAAAAGTCATACAAGAGGCATAACCTCTTTATTGTTTAAACTCAAGAGTCATTCAAGAGAGAGATTGCTGTTGGGACCCGAAGAGTCATCGATAAGAAAGATAGTCTTAAAGACCCTGTATGCCATCCATGAGAGAGACTGTTGTTGAGACCCTATAAGTCGTTCGAGAAAGAATGAATGTTGATGGAGAACTATATGTCATCTACGACAGAGACTCTTTTTTAGACCCTATATGTCATACAAGATTGACATTGATGTTGGGACTTTATAAGTCATACAAGATCGAGTTTGTTGTTGGGGCCTAAGAATTGCATAGCATAGGGAGATTATTGTTGGTACCTTTGAAGTCATACAAGAGGGAGATTGTTGCTGGGTCCTTAGAAGTTAGAAGTCTGTCCCGAATGGGTTACCTATCATTGGATACAGAAATCCACATCCTGGCAATCCATTTATATTGGGCATTGGAAATGGCATTGGGAACTGCGGTTGGTTTATTTCCTGCCCACCAATATTGAGACCAAGTGCCGGTCTGCGACTCAGTTGTCAGATTGTCTTGTTTTTCTGGTTCCTGCTTCAGAGTTTCCTTAATCTCCTTACCCTGGGACTCAGTCGCTCCTTGACTTTTTGAATCTACTTCTGTTTTTCAAAGGTACCCAGGTTCTTTTTCCTTGTGGCTATTTCATAGACCCTTGCTTTATTTGGCACCCCCATGATCCTGATAGTTACACCTTTTTTTTTATTTTTTTATTTGGAGAAGATTTTGATAAAAAAGGGAGGGTGGATAGAAAAGTTGGTTCACATAGATTTCGGGGACGGTTTGCTCGAGCGGTACGGCCGCGAAGCAGTGCTTCTCGCGGTGGTAACACCTGTCCATATTATTACCTAATTTATTTATTTATTGAAAAAATAGCAAATTTCTGCCAATATAAGCCAGATCCTTACCCCTGACCGGTTAGGGAGTGTTGTTTAATGATATGCCACGATTCACATCAGGTGGGCAAAGGCAAGGATAGGTGTCTTAAAATAATTTGAGTACTTACATCAAAAGACAATTCAAAGTGTAACAAAGAATATATATCTTTTGCTGCGGCGCGATACGTCGCACAGTAGCGCCTCTAGAACAAAAGCCGCTGCAAAAATCGAAAAGTCTATGCCGCAAAAACTATTTAAGCCATACTTAATCGACAGAGAATTTTACAAGGATTACGAATCTGCAATAAAATCAATTTGTCACAATCATTGTCACTGAGGAGGACAGCGTCTGTCGGGGGAAACTCTTCCAGTACCACGCGTTATCTGGCGTTGGTCGAGACGAATGTCCACTGCAAGGCTCTGGCGTTAAGATCGCCTCCGACCACGACGTTAGCCCTCCCACGTAGGTCGCAGCATAGGTTGTCCAGGATCGTATTGAACGCCTCAGGGGCGAGACTAGGCACCAGATCGCAGCGATATATGCAGTAGCCGCCTAACACCACACGCACGAATTCCTCTGCTGCCAGGATGCCAAAGGGCCCAAAGGGCCCCACTCCCTACCTCTCCTGCCGGGTCGGTGTCTTGTGCCCTTCTTTGCCGCAATTAATGCAGTAGTCGCTCTTCTCCACCAGGTCCTTGCACCTGAGTCTCCGGATCCTAACCGCACCTTTACAGAGCTGGAACTGTTTCTTGGAGGCGGCACGGGTCTCGCTCTCCGTCGCAATTGCGTCCTATTCCGGATTTAGAAGACACTAATTTTCAAGTCGTCCGTCGGGGCTCGTACTTCGGCCACTCATGGACTGTGTTGTAATGTTTTATTCACTTTATTTAATTAAACAGAACGATCTGTTCTCATTCATGGTCATATATCGAATGTAAATTGTATTCTTAAATATTTAGTTGGCTTAGCTTAGGGTCGGATAGCTGCGCTGGCAGCGCATCGGCCAATGCTGATGTATCTAAGTGTATATGTATGAATAAGTGTCGCTGGCAGAACAGCGGTCACTGCTTATGCATAAATGTTTATATATATAGAGACCAGCGAAGAGCCGATCTGGCAGAGGGAAGGTATATAGCTCACATTGTGACATAGCCGTTGCGGATGTCAAATGTGTCGATTAAGCACTATCCAGTCCCAGTTGAGTCAACCACGATCATATTACCAGGCACTTCGGAACTGCTTGGATTTGTTTATGCAGATTGTGGCCAAGTGCTACAATGTGTGTGTAATAATATTAATGCATAACACTGAGTACAGTGTGCATTCGATATGTGAGCATACTACATCTCCCTTCTTTAGGAAAATAACGTAATATATTAAGTTATTTTTTAACATTCTAACGTTGAAAGTATTTTAATTATTTTATTATACGAAATATAAAATAAAAAAGTATTTATATATATATATATATATTTGATTTATTTATTTCTATTTTTTTGTTTTTCTTTGTATATGAATGTTTCTTATGTATGGCCTTAGTAGTATGATTACAGGGTTTTCGGGACCTTTGATGTCAGCAAGAGGGTAATAAAAGTGCAATTAATGGGTTAGCTGTCAAAGTTTTAAGTGGTTTGAGTAATAACAAGAAAGGAGGCTAACTTCGGCACGCCAAAGTTTGTATACCCTTTCAGATTTCATTTGCAATAATTATAATCTAAACCTATCTATTTTAAATTGAATTACTTTCAACTCAATATTATTTTTACATTTTTACATTTACAGTAAAATTTACCTTCACATTTACCGATCGTTTGTATGGCAGCTTTATGATTTCCGATTAATAAGAAATTAAAAACAAAACTCTGAAATAATAAAGAATGCTTGTTTCTAAAAGTAGAAGAAGTTATGTTGAAAACTGACAAAGTTATAATTTTTTTTCTAAAAAATTAAATAAAAAAATCTAGAATAATATATGTAGCTTATAACCGAGAGCTGATCAAGATATGTTAAAAACAGTGAAGTTTTAATTTTTTTTTCTTCAAATTAAGGGATCGGTTGTATGGTAGCTATATGATATGTTATGTTAACCTATCCTTGTGTACTATTTTTTTTTTTAATTGTTATATTATTAATAGGTTCTATCTCCTGTACCAAATATGGTCCTGTATATTTAAAGTCTAGCTTATGGTCAGTTCCATTTTTCAATAAAACCTGGTCCAATATTTTTTTAATTTAAAATCTAAACTTTTTTCATCGTGTTCGCGCCAGAAGGGCGCTTAGTTTCGAGCGGCAGTGTGGGAGCAAGCAAGCTCGCTCTAGCGGTGCTGAAGCTTGCGCCCGCTCTCCCGCTTATCGGCCGTTCTCGCTCTCCCTCTGCTTCCCGCCTCTAAAGGGCCTTTCCATTGGCCGCCGCGAGGCATTCGAAGTTTTGTAAAGTTAGTATTAAGCAAGAATTAAGTGAATAAAGAAGTGTTCTAAAAGTGAAACCAACGCCGCACAGTAGAGCCTTTTCTCATTTTAGGTTGCAAAAATCATAACTTTTGAACCAAATAAGATATGGCAGGTAATTGTTGTAAAATTTACATATGTAATGGATACGGTGCCACGCCCACCCATTCGACTTTTTATAGGGTATCAAAGTGGAAAAATAGATTTTTTTTCTATGAAGACAATTTGTAAAAAATATTTTTCATTTAATTAAAAAAAAAATATTTTAATTTTTTTAAAATAGTTTTTGCCTGACCCTAAAAAAAAATTTAGTGTCTTTTTTGTATTAGTATTATTAAAAAACCAATGTAAGGTAAAGATTTTTCATTCAATACAAAGAAAAAAAACATGAACAAATTCAAAATTTTAACCCTAATAAGCGTTTTTGCGCTAAAGTAAGACCAGATTTTTTGGTATTTTTGTATATTTTACCCCTGAGTTGCTTTGGTTTATGCCGTTGCATTTCCGCAGACGCAGCCGATGAAAGTTGATTTTGGTCCAAAAAATATCCACAAAAGTCGTAGTTATAGTGTACTTGGTGGCTTTCATCGGCTTCAGAAGATATAGACTACTTTAGCCAGAAAAAAGGGGAAAAATGGACACCTGGAAGGTAGCGATTTACCTGTACAAGCCTAAACCCAAGTGTCGTTTTTTTTTATAGGTAATGAATGTATTTATCGTTTAAAGATAAAAACATGACGATAGGTAATCTACATTTTGAGTAATGCTAACTAATAGTCGACCTATTTTCAATTTTTTTCTCCTATGATGCCAAAATGGAAATATTTTTTAACTTTGAATGCTCATATCATCTAAAAAAAAATCCTAAAATTAATTTTATTGTAGATTCTTAATCCTTGGGAAATTCTCTGTCGATTAAGTATGGTTAACATCGTTTTTGCGACATCGACATTTTTGATTTTTGCAACGGCTTTTGTTCTAGAGGAGCTACTGTGCGCCGCCCCGACTCTTCCTCTTCCTCTTCTGGGACCTTCCAACATCCTTAACGAGAAGATCCCAACGGCCGCTGACGACGCCGGCTTCCATCTGGATTCTATTCCGCCCACTCCAGCACATGGTCCTTCGATTGCCGGATCTATTCTGATCCAAGCCAGCCCCCTTCGCGGAAAAATTCCAGATAAGTACGAGAGTTATAAGTGCATTTGTCCGTGGTCGCCATTTTCCTTTTCCAACGGCGTTAGTCTTTCCGAAAGTGATTCCAATTTAAATTGAAAGTGAAAGGAGACATACGCCCAGCCGCAGTGAATTTTCCATTTTTTTTAAAGTGCAAAAGTACTTTGCCTTTCTCGGCCCCCTACTTCGTCGCGCTGTGATCCGCTGGTGTCCAAGCGTATATATATATATATAAATATATATATAAAAGAAAGTCGTGTTAGTTACACCACTTATAACTCAAGAACGGCAGAACAGATTTGGCTGAAAATTGGTAGGGAGGTAGCTTAGAGGCAGGAGACGGACAGAGGATACTTTTTATCCCGTTCGACAGCGTTCCTCTGTGGTATAACAAAAAAGAATCAGACTTGGAATAACAAAACGCAAATGACAGCTATGTAATTGACGTAAAATGACAGCTATGTAATGACGTATGGACGACAATTTGATATTTGTAAGAAATCAATATTAAAACTATTTCTATTAAATAAATAATTAACAAGTGGATTGAAGTGAAGTGAAGTTTAATTAATAATGCCGCGACCAAGACGATCGAATCTTTCCCGACAAAGCCGTAATGCAAGAAGTATACAAAATACTGCAAATGAAAGGACTGAAGAAGAACAAGAAATTGCACGTGAACAGCGCCGCAATAGTATGGCTCGACTTCGTGCTTCTCAATCACGAGGTAAAAGTGAAGCAGCCCGTGAAACAGCTCGGTTGGCAATGCAGAATCGTCGAGCGAACAACAGAAGTCAACAAATAGATAATTTGCGAGGTAGAACAAAATATTTAGCTGATTTGAATCGAGCTGCGTTTCGATACGATTGCAGCAATGATTACAGCTTGCATCCAAGCGATTGCATTGGGCGAATGGACGTTGTTTGCGAGTATTGTGGTGCATTAAAGTTTTCCGGAGAAACGCCTGGATTATGCTGCGTTAATGGTAAAGTGAAATTGCCAGTGCTGACTCCGCCACATGAGCCATTGTATTCATTGCTTTGCGGCGAAACACAAGAATCACGCCACTTTCTTGAAAATACTCGAAAATACAATAGTTGTTTCCAAATGACGTCATTTGGGGCAGACATTATCGAATTTGCCGGGTCAACTATAATTAGTTCGGGCCCAGCAAAGCGGGTCGGGTCTGCTAGTATATATATATTTCTCTTATTCCTAAATTCACATTCAATTCACATACACAAGTTCGACACTAAACTGCATTAATTATTCACAAAACAAAATATACACACATTCTGAAAAAACACACACACAACTTACATGAATTATTTAAAAATAAATAAATAAATAAAAACACACAATTTATATTAATTATTCTACAGATAAAAACATCCACAATTTTTATTAATTATTCCAAAAATACATACACATCGCTTTAAAAGACACACACAAATTACATTTATTATTAAATAAATTAAATCCACACAGATTTAATTAAGTAATTATAATTATATTGTTCCAATACACCGAAACAAAAAAAAAAAACTATAAGCCCACAAACCTACCCTAAAACCTACATAAAACACAATAAAATAAACTTGAAAAAAATTCTTTATTAATAAATAAACATAAACATCAATTAAAACAGCTAAAATATATATATCATTTTTTCACTCTCCACACAAACTCCTACTTTTTACATACATACATATACATACATCGGCCAACCTCTCCGCTATTCTGCGCTGAGCGGCAAACTCCCACATTTTACATACATACATATAAGTTAACAACCAACTCCCAGCTTAGGCTGATCAGGCCAATTCTTATTCCCCTTATTAATAATAATTTTTTATTATTATTATTATTACACTTTTCTCTCATGCATGGTCCACCCTAAATTGGGTCCACCTATTGGCCCTATGCTGAGCCAGCACATTGTACCATTCCGAGCCGTGGCTCCTTTCCATTGGCTGACAGCGATCGTATGACTTCTGCAAAATGTGCAGGGTCAGCGGTCTGCCACGGGCATCCGGCTATGCATGAGCTTTTGTTAATTCTTAAGATTTAGTTTTAATTTGGATTTTAAATAAATAGCACTAGCTCGATCATAAAACTCCGGCTGTAGCCGTTACATTTATTCTGCTTATTGAATTTGGTTATCGTGCCTTAAGGGCCGTAACGACGAAGATAAGTATCTCCCACCATAATCTTCGGAAGAAGGAAGGAAGTCGAAGCGACCACCCGACTCTCCAGTGGCTACCATCCTTGGTGGACACCACTACCCAAGCAACGGCAGCAACCTACTGCCGGCCCCCCACGGATATTCTACCAACCGGCTCTACCCCTGCCACGGAGGCATCGCCAGCCGGCCCAGATAATTAAATAATTGTCGCCCAACGGATTAATATTAAACCTTATATTTGAATTCTACCCCTGAAGTTGTACAATATGTAAGTAGCTGAGCGCCGAAAATAGCCAAGGTCTACGCTAACACAAATACCAGTGCATACAATTATATATGCCCAGCATTAGGAATTTTTTAAAAATAAATAAATAGTGACTCGATTTTCGATTTCTGATTCAGATTTTTCTGAGTGCGTGGAAAAAAAATAAAAAAACATATAACTCAAGTTACGAACAGTCGTACTGACGATTTTTATGTGAATAATAATTAAAATATTAAATTACAAAATACTTCCATATTCTGCGTGTCGATTTAATTTGTTGATTTGGATTTTTTAAGTGCACTATAAAGAAAGCCATATAGCTCAAATAACGCACACTGGTGCCAAGGCAATCAACATTTATATGAATTAATTATGCAAAGGAATATTTTACTTCTTTGTTAATGTTGGTCTCTATACGCATGCAGAGGCGGCCAGTCGTTTTTCTCCATGTATTTGCTACAATTTTACCCACTGTTCTTATATTGAATTTTGTACCAAAGTTATCCAGTGTGTCTGTGCTAATAATACACCCAGTCGAATTGACCTATACTTGTTGTCACCGTTCTGTATTTTAATTTTGTTTTTGAGACAAATTAATCCACATTTTTGTGTTTTAGGTGACGACCCATTTTTCCGCAATTTTTGTTCTTCGCCTTTTATATCAGCAAAGTAGCCCGGCGAAACCTTTTGTCTTGAGCCCCAATTGTCAAATACTTCGTATCTACCCAGCGCCCTTTAACTGCCAATGAGTTGGGAGTTTAGGGAAATAAAGCAGGAAATTGATAGCGACGATAGCGAAGAAGTAGGATTTCGCCCCGAAGTTAGGGACATAGATCAACCAGAAATGAACGCAGAAATGATCCAAGCGCTTGTCGCAAATGCGGTCAGCGTCGCTCTTGACGAGCAGCAAGCACGCTTAAGAAACGATTTTGCCGCAGAGTTAGAAGCGGTTAGGTCACAGGTTAGCGCGCTGTCAGTGCAAGCGCCGCAGGTGGAAGTCTATAAAAGAGTAGTACCGGACCCTGCAGTAAGATGCGATGTCAAGTTGGACATAGTAAAATCCCTGCCGACGTTCAGTGGAAGCCACGACGAGTATGTTTCGTGGAGGCAGGCTGCATCAGATGCTTATGAAGTATTCAAGAAATACGACGGCAGCGAGGCACACTATGAGGCCGTTGTTATCATTAACAACAAAATTTTCGGTCCCGCTCGGGCACTACTCACGTCCCACAACACAGTGCTAAATTTCGATGCAATTCTAGCCAGACTAGATTGCACATATGCGGACAAAACGTCCCTAAGAGTGTTACGGCAAAATTTAGAAATGGTTCGGCAAGGAGATTCCGACCTTATGGCATACTATGACGAGGTCGAGAGGAAACTCACGCTCGTCACTAACAAAATAGTCATGTCACATAACATGGACACAGCAACAATCCTGAATAAGGAGGTTAGGGATGATGCCCTTCATGCATTCATTGCAGGTCTTAAGAGGCCCCTCAAGACACTCGTGCTACCAGCACAACCCAAAGACCTTCCATCTGCACTAGCGTTAGCGCGGGAAGCCGAGAACAGCATTGAAAGAAG
>VNJS01016404.1:0-14556 GCA_008042575.1 Drosophila watanabei
CCACTCCCCGATCCGTTAATATTACGGAACATTGCGTGGGAGCGGCCAAAGGCAAAGAGCGCGCATAAATTTCGGGCTGCCAAAAAGCGGGGGACTCCCCTTGTTACAGGCTGGCGCTCGTTCGGATTGCGATTTGCTTGCTTTCTTTCTCCGATTTGATTTATTTTATTTGCTTTGTGCGGCGCCGCAAGTGCTTCGCCCAATGGTTTATTAATATCGTAGGCGTTGCTAGTAACGTGCCGCTTTTGTTTGCCGAAGTGATTCGCCAGCCGGATACGTTGCTCGCACTCGTAACTATATTATATTCCCACAACGGGGCGAGAGCGGTTAATCAAATATCCCTCATTATGGTCGTTATAACACGGTACCTCTATGGTGGGGGTAACACCCGCTGGAGTTGGGTTTTCTTGGGATAGTTTTACCTTGTAATTTGGGGATTTAATGAGGGTGTATCTCATGATGACTCTGTCTTTGAATTGTTTGTAAATACTGCTTTTTAACAATAATAATCAAATGTAAATAAAACAACTAAAAATTTTATAGGTTAGAGTAAAAAATTCAGATTGCATATTTAGTATACTAAATAGGTAAAAACTTCATCTAAAAGAATTTAAAAAAATTTTTAAAACTACATATTGAACAAGTCTCAACACTATAGACAAATTTTTGTAATAATAATAGTTAAAGTTTAAATAATTAATAGCCGTCTCTTTCCCAATGTTAAAAAAAAAAAAACAAAAATGATCAAGCTGTTTTGAGTTCAATATAATTTAATTTAAGTATTTGATGATGTGATAAGGACAGAGGGTGTATCGCATTTGGAAGTAATGAGAGGCTAGTTTAGAATAAGTTTATCTATGAATTGTTTATTAATACTGCTTGTAAGCATATAGAAAACTATTTAAATAATTTAACAGTTTCAAAATGTAATTACAAGGTTTATCAAAGTAAATAGTCAGAATTTAAGATATTAAAAAAGTTAAAAGTTCATCCAAAAGAGTCTTTAAAGTTTTTAAGTATTTAAAAAGCAGTGTCAAACAAAATTAAATTTAATAATGGTAAAAATTTAAGTACATAAATCTAAAATATTTTTCTGCTAGCTTAAAATTAAAAAAAAAATAGTTACTAAAATAAGAAAGAGATATGGTTCCATAACTTGCATTTTGGCAATCAGATTCCTCCGATAACACCTCAGAAGGCAAGGGACTCTAGATCAAGTCTATACATTTTTTATGAACTGACAAATGAAATTCTTACTTATTTTTAAAAAAAATTTTATCATTAAAGAAATATAACACCTTGTGCCAGGTTGACTTGCTATCGCACTAAATATTAAATTTATAAAACTTTCAAACATTTACCTAAATTTCATCTCTTAAAGAGCCTTGCTGCACTTCCCCAGTTCAATGTATTTATATCCTGGCAGGATGTGGCAAGACACCACAACTAACATATAGTTAGATGACTGATTGATGAAGTAGATGAACGAACGAGCGGACAAGTGATGAAGCGAATTGCGTACGTGTTAGTGTGTGTGCCGCATTAGATATTCATACGCACCGTGGTACGCAGCTGGATAGGGATATGTATGTACATAGGTATGGGTACCCGCACCCGGGGAGACGAGACGAATGTCCTGGGGCCGCCCAGGCGCTGTTGCTGTCTGATAAATCACATATTTTCGCTGATCAAATCAATCTAATTGACATCACTCAAAATGATGGCGGAAAAGTTTCCTCATTCATTTTCGCATTCGAAAAAAAAGAGAATAAAAAGCAGCGAATAAATGAGTTCCACCCCCGCAGAACGCCCCGGGCTCTGTTTTGGTTTAATGGTGGCTCTGTTTTGCTCTTGTGGTGCGTACCCATTCCCCACTTGCCATCCGCATCCACATGGCTGCCCATGCCCATGCCCATGCCCCCTCCCTGTTGCCTATGCGGTAAAGCAGCGTGATTTATTTTCATTCCGATGGCAACGCCACCCAAATTCGACGCTCCGTCATCCTGACATTCGAATTGAAATGCAAATTCTGACGAATGTGCGCTGGTTTGGCGCACATGCCTGGATCCGCATCCGGATGGAAGTACGACCACGGAGGAGGAGGAGCTGTAGCAGGAGCAGAAGCTGGAGTGGCGGATTGACTGACGAATGACTCCCGGCGACAGTAGGCGGTAAATGAGCGAGCTATCCATGTGTGTTACTTTCAGGACGCAGGATACACACTCCTATATACACAGAAACGCACATACACATGGGTATAATCAAAGCCATCCACATAGATACGGATTGGGATTGGGATACGGATTTGGATTTGGAATCAGGTTCCGATTCAGGTTCGTGGTGCGGCGTACCTTCGCCTGTGCGTACCACTTCACATGCATCCCACGCCATTTGATTTGAATAGCACGGAATGGCATCTCATTTACTCTCTCGCATCATTATTTCTGATCCGAATACCTGAGGTGCTCGAGGACTGAATCCGGCTGCGAGGCCGTGTCCAATCGATTACCGGAGTGTGCTCCAGCCTCCGCCGGAATAACCCAAGGTAAGCTATGACTCCAGATTGATTCAAGTGCACTCTTAAGTCGAGATCTTCCAGTAATATTATTTGAAACCTCTTAAAAAATTGTTTGAAATGTCTCAAATTAAAAAAAAAGCAAAAAAATAATATAATATAAAAATAATAAACTATATTTATATTTTACAATCAGTAGCAGATGTTATCAAGTTCTGTTATTATTTAATTTTAATTTCAAATATTAAATTTAAAAATAATTAAAAGTTTAAAATGGGATTGCTTTAATTTTGACTAAACTGTGCCTTGATTCCAAGTCCTTTATCTTAGCTATCTTAGCTTATTTTTCTTTCTAAAAATACTTGACTGCTCAGCTTCAATTGCAATTAATTTTTTGAGATATCCTCCATATAGTCTATAGTCTAGTCTTATAATTATTCTTTAAAGTTATTAAAAATGTCAGACTAAAGATAATCTTCTTATTATTGTCAAAAACTTCCAAAGTGATTATACATTTAATTTCCCTTATATATTAATATTGTGAAACTGCCATAAAAATTAAAGTTAATCGTTCCCAGAGAGAGAAGTAAACTTTTAAACCCCAACTTGATATACAGTCCACCTTTTTTAGCCACACATATTAATGCATAGAATCTAGACTGTGCCATGTGCTGCGGACTGCTATATACCCGTTGCCATACCCCGACCCGCACTTGAAATATATGGTAAATACTCACCCCACAGCTCTCCCCTTTCACAGGATCCAGGCTCCGCTTCTAATGAAAGCTGCCGGTTTCGTCAGTTAATTCAACATCTGCAAAGTGCATGCATGTACATATTTTTAAAACAATGTCTGCTACCAGAGGAGGCCTACTTAAAGCGGGCATCATCAGCCGGAGGACCAGGACCAGGAGCTGCAGCAGGAGCAGGAGCTTCATGCCGTCGTCCATCAGCCAGGACGTATGTAGTACGTGGTGTCGGCCAGCATGTAAATGCTGCTTACAGGCCCAGACAATATTAACAATTCCCCGCAACTTGGCCGACACTGTACTCGAGGTGGTCCTGTGTGCGTCCGTGTGTGTTGGCGGACATTATATGCACATAAAGTGCTCTCCTCCGTCTGTCGTCCTTCGTCCTTTTCGTCCCTTTCACGCCAGCCTTCACGACACACTCGGTTGCCATGTTTGTGCTTTTGTAGCCGCCATAGTCGTCGCTGCTCCTTGGCCACGTTAACAACTGTATCCCTTGTGGGCGCTCTCGTTTGATGTTGCCGAGGATGTCCTTCGTGCCCTGTAGGAAATGCTGGCGAGCCGTGTCCTGGCATCCTCCTGAAATTATGCCACAATATTTTTGAACACTTTAGCGAAAATGCAGCATGTTTACAAGGAGGAAAAGAATTAATAAGCGTAAGGGGATGAAATTTTATACAAGTTTAGCAGTTCTTACAGAGAGATAATTAGTAACTTAAAGGAAAATAATTAATTAAAGCTTGCCTTTTATTTAATATAAATTTCCTTTTTCGAATACCTAGTAGAAACCATGATCACAACCCTTAGTCTAAAGATCAAATGCAAAGCAGCTTAAGCTCTAAAAATTCATTAAAAATCCGGTCTCCTCCACTGCCTAGTCCTTTCTACATACGGACAATCCTGTGTACCTAACACTCGTGTGGAATGAGTTCCAACTACTGATGGCGACTGTGTGTTGTTCTTGGACTGCCACCGTCAGTGACGTTGTCGTTGGCGTTGTTGTTGTCAGTGTCGGTCTCGGTCTCGGCGGTCCAGTCGCCGGCAAAGTTGTTCAAGTGGCAGCTTAATTCGCATAAAATGAAAACACGCTGTCTACATTGTTCCTACAACTTTTGGAGTTTTTTATGGCACTTAAAATGGCTGCTAGACAAAGGCTTAACAAACGGCCACTGCAGGATCTTTATTACGTCTGCGCTGGCGTGTGTGTTCTCCTTTGCTTGCTGGCCACCTCCAAGACAATAATGGTGTAGCCAACAGGCTTATTAAAGCTGCCTGGCCAAGTATTCAAAAATTCAATCATAGCTTCCTGAGAGCGAGGGAGAGGTAAATCCAGACACTCTCCTTATATAGCCAGGGATTGCGGCTGATTCGCTACGTGGATGTGGATGTGAATGTGGATATGACCTGTTTAAAAAAGTGTCGCCACCCAACGCCGGCAAACACCAGTGGACGAAAATCAATAAATGCAAATTCATTTTTATTGTTAACATTTAAATAAAAGGTTGGTCTTCATGGCCAGCATACAATGTAAAAAGCCCGGGAATGCCACCTCCGATAAACCAACGTCAATGAAAGCACTCACATTTTTTTATAAACTCACTGTTCTTCATCCGCAAGCGCCAGACCTTTGCGAGCCCCGTTCCCTCTCCATGATTTTCTCATCGTGTTGGCCCTGTTTCACCCTGTCCACCTGGCCAAAAAGGACATCAGGCAACAGAGTGTTAAGCTGCAAGTCCGCAAATAATCGAGCACGATGAATCCCATTTTTAAAGCAGCCAATTTAATGGAATTTAAATGCTCATTTTACGGTAAAGTTGAATAAAATTGATTGATTTAAACTAAATTGTAATATATATTTCATTGGTTGAAATATTGTTAAATTATTATTTAACTTAAATTCGTTATTGGTTTTACAGAAATATTATTTCCAACTGAAATTATTTTTCAACTCAAACAGAGCTAATGAATTATCACCCCTTTGGGGCTCAGCTTAGGGATGATAATAAAGACATTATATAAGAATTTTTGTAGAAAACATTTCATATACTTCCTGGAGGCTGGTATTTTTTAATAACAGTCAAGGGGTTGCCGCTGCCTCTGGCGGTGCTTTTCCTACAAAAAGCGTGCCAAGCGAATGAACAGCTTAATCGCCAGCACGAACGCTAAACACACTCTGTGGCGGTGGCTCCCGTTAAAAGCGACCCCTAAAAACAATAAACTAAACTCGTTTTCCGGCTGATCGTTGGTCTTTTCATAGCTGGACGGTTTTGTTAAGAGTCTTAGCTGGCAAGTAAGTGAATTTGAGGAAACTAAATGGGAGTAATTAGACTTTAAACTATATTTTTCATAATATAAAAGGGAAAATTAAATAAACGCATATATTACTTTGACTTAGGTTGATAAGATGAAATGATAGTTCATGTATTAACCAAAAATATTAATGAAAACCGCTGTTAATCCAAAAAGATCTTATCAACTTTTAATTACCAAACCTGTGAGTGCCTTCTTTTCTTGCATTTTTTAATTAATAAACTAATGAGACAGTGTACGATAAATTATAGAAATAATTATAACAATATCCACACCCAGTAATTTTGCATTGCCCCCGCTGGAAACTAATTCCGCATTTAATGGTGAGAATGGGTTGAAAGCATTAATAAGTTATGTTTGCTTAGAAGCGAATTTGCAATATTTCGCAATAATTTACACACCCAACAAGGCAGCGCGGTGAAATGTGCGTGCAGTGCCGCTGCTCTTCATTAAAATAAAAATTCATTTCGCTGCAAAAATATGAGAGGATGGCAGCTAGACTGGCAGGCAGGTAGGTGCATTCAGTCTACCATCAAATGGAACAAATTCTATTTTAGTCGAACGCGAGAAATAGTTGCATGCCGCTGCTCCTAGACGGCACTATGAATATTCAGGGGCTCAGACAATGTAGAAACTGAACCAAAAGCAGCCCAAAAGCGGCTACAAAGCTACAAAACTCTACAAAGAGAGAGGCACCCAATATATATTCTATTTGGGAACAATCAATAGAGTATGCAACACATTGCGATTCCCACAGCCGAAAGCAGGCAACGACCCTTCCTGTAGGTCCAACTTCTTGCTCCACTGCACCCAAGTGCAATCCGGTTGCATGTGGCAAACTGGCCAAAGACGAGGCCGAAACTCAAGCCGGGCCGAAGCCGGGCCTCTGCGGCGTTGCAGTTGCAGTTTAGCGGTTATATTCTGCATAAATGAATATGTAATTTTATTTTATTATGGTGCAAATTGCGAATTGAATTCTTTTTAATTATTCCATACTTCCACTCTCGCCGTCAAGCCGGCAACCACCAATTTTTCCAAACCAAACCGCCACCGCATCAAGTCTAGCCAGTCGAAAATTCCATTGGAAACAAAATACTTTTTAGTCTCGAAGCACAAACAAAACTGTTAATTATTTTGTTGCTTTGTTTAATTAATAACAAGATTGGTTAACGCTAGGCGAGGCTTAAATAAAGTAAACAATGATTGTAACGATACTAATAGTAAATAAATATTGTAAGCCAGTAATTAAAATAGTAAAACAATTAAAGTAATTTAAATAAAATATAACTGAATTATATTGAAATTATATTAAAGAGAGAAGAATCATTAAAAAACTTGCAAATAAATACATAATTAAATTATTTATGAAAATAATAGATACAGAAAAATATAATATAATATTTAATAATATAATTAATTAATAAATTAATTAATATTAGTTTAGAAAACCGGCAACTAATTGCTTCTACTAACTTTCTGTTAAATAAATCCCAGAAAACAAAACCTAACACAAGTTACACTCAATTGTCAGGCTTGTTTCACCTATTAACTCATGACTAATTAGTAATTACCCGAGCATTTGTTCCCTTGTATATTAAAAACGTCATGAAAGTCGGGAAAAGAGATAAATCATAACACTAGTGAATCGACCTGTGACATGTGCACTTAACACATACTTTAGTTTAATACATTTTATGGCCGTCTCCGTCCTCGGACCTTCAAAGTAGCGCAGCGGCAAGCAGTATGCAAATTTTTGCTCGCGTTTCGTGTGCGCTTCAGAGGATATTGTTTCGTTCTCAACTGGTTTTGGCTCTCCTACTCTGGCCATAACGAGAGCTACCTGGCCGAGAGCCGACAGCCGACAGCCGGCTGCGGCTTTCTTGAACTAATTAAAAATTCCAGCGCCGCAATTGCGAAATTGGTCTCTTATCGGTTGTATCATCGACGCCACGAACGCTTAAACATGATGCGCTGATGAATAGCTGCCTAGGCTAAGGGTGCACTATATACACTATATATATATATATATATATGTTTGTATGTATATCGGTGGCGGGGAAAATGGAAAAGCATATTTATGAATATGATTATTTAGCCCATGATAATTTTTTGTTGCTGTTCTCGCTCTGTGCAGGTTTATTTTGCAATGTCGATGGTGCGCCCGCAAAAGCGACGGAGGCGTTTTGCGAAACAATTTCTGTTTATGGTCCCAGACACGCGACGAACATACGAACATAGTTGCGTGGCTTTTCATCATACGAATAAAAAATGGGAATAACGAGAGCGCTGGAGAAAACTCTTAGTCAGGTATTTTTTCTTTTCCCCCATAGTAGTTTTCCTCTTATATATATTTTTTTTGAAGCCTTGCATGGCATTTCTCTGCTCGCCGGCGAAAATTTATGGAAACATATGCAACAGTCCGATGGTCCAGCACCTCTGATATGAGGGCTGATTTGGATAAGCTTTTTGAATAAAAGCCTTGGAAGTTCTATACAACAACAACTAAAGTATTTAACCAAGCATTTTTATCAAGGAGAACTTTGAAAAATTTTTCTTAAATATATGATTAATATAATATAATATATAAATACCCCTTGAAATTTTAAATATTGGGTATGCTACCTTCAACATGATGGCTGATTTGGGTTTCTTTATAGCCAATGATAACGATTTTAATTATAAGAATTAAAAAAAAAAATATTTTTATTGATGATAACTTATAAAAATTATTATAAATTTATTATTATAAATAGTTATATTACTTATAATTTTAAATATAAGTTATCTCTATTTTATATAGTTTATTATCAATGGCAAAATAAACATAGCCTTTCTATGCACGTAATCACTGTCTGTAATGCTTATATTATTTATATGTACACCTCTATGGCTGATTAAGTATCAATAAATAAGATAAAGTGTGTTTTTTATGGTTGTTTACTGTTTAATTCCATTACCTGTCCCTGACAAGTCACGTTTCACGTTATACAATTGGGAAATTGGTAATAGACATTAGGTAAAGGCAATATGCATTTTTGACTGACCATTACTTTATGAATCATTTGAATTTATATTTTTTAAATTTAATTAGTAAATAATTTATACCCCTAAATTAAAAAGAATTTAATATATTTTCAAAGTATTTTAACAGATCCAAGGGTAAATCAAATAATTCAAATTTAACTCAATTTAATTGAAAAAGTTGTTTACACAGTTGTTTACAAATTAATTTTACACACTTATGACTAAGAAAACTGGTAATAATTATAAAAACCAAATTAATTTAACGAGTAAAACCTTTTCTATTCACCCATTATTTCATTTCCAAACACACTAAAACGAAATAGTGGACTAAAAGAATACTTACATGAAAGCGCTTTGGCAGCGTGTAGTTCCGGCAACAGTGGCCGTTTTGGCCGGGTTAAAAGTGCTACCGGGTCTGTCGGGGCTGCAAAGTACACGCCGCACGGGGCAACAACTCAACTTGTAAAGCTTCGGCGTGCTTGGAGGTCAAAGGCGTTATAGAACCAAGACTAGACGTCGACGTTGTCGCTGACGGGCACGTGACGTTGATGTTTTTGGCACTCGAGAAAATGTTACTTTCTAGCTTTCGCCGTTCTGTGTTTGTTGTGATGGTAGTTCTTGTAGGTGGCTTCGCCGGGAGCACGCACTTTTGGCTTATTCGCGATTTTTCGGCTTATTCCTGGCACCGCCACCCACCGCCACCCACCGCCCACTGCTGCTGCCGCTGCGACCTTGCGCGCCCACTCTCGCCCATGATGTTCGCATTACCGAGTTCGAGCGCATACTAGTCGTGTTGCATGCTCGCTTTTGGCCAAAAGCCCACTCCTGCCAAAGAGAGCGAGCGAGAGAGCGCCGCGCAGGCCGGCGAGGGGGCGAAGAGCGAGCGGGGGTTGCACGGTGGAACAGGGGAAGTTGCGCATGTGCAGTGGAAAACGGGTTTTCTCCTTCTGGCGCGAGCGAGACGGACAGTGTGTGTGCACTGCATCGCACCGCTCTTTCCAGCTGCCTCCGTGGAGTGGGCGGTGGGCGGCGTGCGGTGGGTGGTGGTTGTGGCACTGGCACTGGCACTGGAGTTGCAACTGGAACGCCCCGCCCCCTTTGGGCCGGTCGCGAAATATGGCCAAAATGCTCGCCTCGACAGCCTTGCTATTTTTTTGGGCCACGAATTTGCCAGCTTTTAATTAGTACACATGGCCGGAAAATGAAAAAAATAGGGTGGTGTGGGGAGGAGGGTGGCCTTGGGGAGAGACGGTGGCTCGTCGTGGGGTGGTGCGGGCTGCCTTCCGTATCACACCTTTGATCCAATTTAGAAATACCATAGAGATGGCGAAATAGCCAATTAACTAGCCTCCGATCAAAAGGCAGAGCACTGCCCATTCAAGGACTTCAAAAAGGGCCCAAAGCGATCCAGCAACTAGACAGCTTTTTGTGGATATGAATGCACAGGAAGAAAGCGGAGGAAATTGTATTTCTTTGGTACTAAAATGTATTATTGCTATTATATAATTTGTATTTGGTTTTAGGTTTTTATTTGCATTTTAAGAAAATTTTTCAATACATTATATAAATAAAATATAATTAAAATAAAACAGGAACAAGAATGGGAGGTTACTTTAAAAAGCCAAAGATTTCTGAATTTTAATTCGAAAAGCTATTCCTTTTTGTGCTTAATCACAAATGTAGTAAAACAAAAATTAAATTGTTGTAAGTTTTGAGCACTTTTTTATCAGTCATAACTAGATCGACTCGGCTGTTAAGGCTGATCTAAAGTAAATATGGTTTTTAGGGTCGGATATGACCTTTTAGCTGCTTGAGAAATTATAATATCCAAGTTCTAAAGACTAGTAAAGTTATTATTAAATTATTTAAAGCCAAAACAAGATTGTTAAAAATTCAATCTTAAAAATTAAAAAGGCTTCAATAAATAAATGTTAATTAATGATGACTCATTATTATAAGTCTTTAAAAAATTATTTGATTTATTTTTGTTATCAAAAACCAACATATTTGGTTATCTTATACAAATAAAATACAAATTAATAATTAATAAACAATTTAACAATAATATAATTGAATAAAATATTTTTTTAACTAAATCAAGCTTAATAAATTTCAGTTTCCTCCGTGTACGAGTGCGTCCATGTCTACGCACTGCCGTACATATATTAGTTAGGCAGAGAGGGTTTTTGGGGCAACGTAAAATGAGGATATGGGGTATATGGCTGCGCAGAACACGAGATAATCAGGCGAGCCCCGAAAGGGGCCTACACCGAGCTGGGCTGGGCTGGGCCTGGGCCTGGTGTTTGTCGAAAATTGCATCCATGTCATGCATGCGCATCCATTCATTACCTAGTGGCTGAGTGGTCGGAAGACAGCGTTTGGCGTTTTGTATCCCAGCAAATATGCCGTGTTCGCATGTTATCCCAAATGTCCCTGGCAGCTCAACTGCCCCCCACCACTTCCCCAGAGTCCCGCTAAGCCCCCTTGCTGCTCCTGGATTCTACGCCCCTTTTCCGACCAGACAGTGTGTACTTTATTTTGCCGAACGAACAAACATCTTGTCGGACGAGCAAGCAAATGACTTTTCCCTCCCAACTTTCAGCCGATGTCCTTTCTGCAAGCCGTGATGCCTTTTTTCAAGACTTTTTTTTCGGTATTGGAACCAATTTGGTCCTGGCAGTTTGTAAAGGTAACGCAGCTGAAATCCTTTCAGGCGATCCAGGTAATGCCGAAATATTGCATTTGTGTTTTTTCAGTTTTTGGAAATTGCATCTAAGGATTTTTAGCTTGATTTAATATATATACATTACTATAGAAGACTTAAAATAACTAATTGAACATATCATATTTAATATTAATTAATTAAATCATATTAAATATCTAAATCATTTCAAATACTTTTAAAAACTCCACATTTTACAAACATAAAATAATTCAAATATTTCCTTAACGTTTTGCATTATAAAAATATTCAACAAATGCATTTAACAACATTTGATTAATTTTCTATCAATGAATAATTATTGTCATTATTTTAAACACAAAAAAAAACGCAATTTTTTGTATGGAAAGTATTTTCGATTTTAATCCATTTAAATCGATACATTTTTTTAAATTTTCAGTAAAAATCAATCACTGAAAATCAATTTTTTTCCAACTCTAATAGAAACCATACTTACAAAGTCAATTAAGTCTTGAAAAATGTATCTGTCCCCTATTAGCTCTCCGGCATTTAAGTTATTTAATTAACAACTTATTTTTTATAGCTGCTAATCAGTCATAATGCTTTCCAAACGGTAGCATTCTGAGCCGTGTATTAAGCCGCTGATCTAACAAATTGCTTGCCAATTACTATTAATAATGCATATAAAACGAAGGCCTTAAAAACTAATGGGTAATATTAATTGATGAAAAAATCTCCAGCAAAGTCATAAGCTTTCAGTTAACTCTTTAGCCGGCAATGGCGCAAATAAACTTTCAAAAGGAGGCCCCCGGTCCAGAGGCAAGTGCCATCAGCGATCTGAATGGGCATATTTATGGACATGCTACATGACTTCAACTTGGACTTGGTCTGGGACTGGAGCTGGAACCTATGAATCGCCTATCATATGCTGGCTCCATGATCTCAGCGATGGCGAATTTCCGCAGCCGCTCATGTCAGCGAGTTTGAATGCGATCTCGGGATCAGAATCGGGATCGGGGCTCGAGCACAGGTATCCAGCAGATACGAGACGGCGCATTCTGAGGCCGAGCGGAGACAGCCATGGCCGGAGGAAACATGAGCCAAATAAAAAGCCCATTTGCACACAAATTTACTTCCAAAATGCCCGAGATGCGCATCATTCAAACCGAGAGGTTGAGAGGCTGAGTGCCTGAGAGCTTGAGAGGACGAGAGGCCGAGGCCGAGTGTCCATGGTAACTGGACACCGGATGCAGATAAATCTTTGGCCAGCCGCCGGCACACATCCCCGTTTGCTACGAAGCCCAACAAGAAGCACGTTGCGTAGCCCGAAGCTGGCTGGAGTTGGCCAGGTGAAGTGCCCGGTTGAAGCTCGATCGGAATCACCAGATAAGCCATGGCAACAATCCCTGCTCGAGCGGACTGCGACAAACTTAATTGCGCCTATTCCCGCATTAATTGCACACACACGCGCGACGATGGCGTCTCCCGGCCGCCGGAATGTGTTAATTAAATATTTAAATTATTCGTATTCGTATTCGTATTGGAGTTTGTTTTTGTATACTGGATCCTCCATTACCCGGATATCGCTTGGCTGGCTGGCTGGCTGGCACGCACGGTTCTCTTCTGTCCTGCTGTCCTTCCTCGCAGGACATGCACTTTTTGGTCTAGACTGTTTGCGGTCATCGGGAAAATAACATCGGCCACAGCAGCAGCATCTGCATTTGCATCTGCATCCTCATCTGCTGCCTAGAGACCCCGACAATCGCGTCCGATCAGCGTGCGTTTTTATTGCGCCATTCAACATTTTTTCCTGCACAGAGGGAAAAGGAAACAAAGAGGAAGGAGCATTTTAAATTGATTTAAATAAGTATCTAAACATAATATAAATTAAGGGGTTTTAATAGTTAAGGCTCACCATCTCCTTTCTTTGTCCCAAAAGTACAGACATTTAAAATACTTATAAATTCTATATTACTTAACATTATTGACCTAAATGTTGAAAACCAGAATTAAATCTTAGTATTTTCAGGTTACGGATGATGGAGAAGGTTTTATATATTCAGATATATTGTAACATAATATTTAATAATAACTGTAGGCCATCCATGTATGTTCTTGGTTTTTTCTAAGACCTAAGTGTGCTTGCTATTTACTAAAATTTTAATTATAGTTTTATTTTATTCCTAAAATGTTGAATCAGCGCAAGAGAGACTTAAAAGTCTGAAAGAACCTTATCACATAAGTCGCAAAATAAGTTAATTTAGAAAAAAATCAATAATAAATATAAATAAAATATTTTTTACATAGATTAAAAAATAATAACAGGAATTCCTATCTGAAATTTAGTAACGAATCTTTAGGAATTATTCTGTTGGTCTTTTTAAATAAATTCTTATTAATACAATAAAGGTTCTTAGAGTTCATTTAACACGAATCCCTTTTTATTATCTTTGTCTAACTAGCTCATGATTTAGAAACAGTATTTGCAAGACATAAATATTATTTTAATCTATATTTTTTCCTCTGTAAGCTTTTTGCTATAACAAAAAATAACGCCACGCGTCCTTTGGGCAAAAGCCACAAAACATTTTAATTTTATTTGTACACGAGTCCAAAATAGAAGCAATCGAGGCGGCGGCCAGTGTCCTTGCGGTGCTGGGGCAGGCACAATTGAACAATATATATATGAACATATATATATATTAATTAAATGTAGTACCCCACGGCAGCGGCGGGGCTCATTGCCAATTGTCCAGTTTTGTTCGGCAATTTCGTGGACGCTTTTTTCCGCTGGCAACGGGCAACGGGCAACTGGCAACTGGAAATGCAAAACGACGACAGGCGGGCAATAAACATGCAGGCCATCAATGCAGGTTTCGGCATAGATAAATTTGAAATAGCCGCGCCGGCGGTGGGAGTCGCTGTGGAGATACAAATTAGAGCTGGGATACGGCTATATGGCCCTCGGATATATACGGTCGCTGTACAGCTATACGGCTCCATCAGCGGGCGCATTCGGCCGTTTAAAAGCCAACCACACGTGCAAGCGGACGTGTGGCGGTGGGAGCGTTGCATTTGGCCATTTGTGCAACCGCGGAAGTGGCAGGCAGGCAGGGGGATCGGGGATCGGGAACCGGGGGCCGAGGGGGTCTTGGGGATGCAGCAGTGGACGAGTCCCGTGTAACCGGCGGCGGGGGCAACTTGCAACTCGCAACTGGCAACTACCAACTAGCAACCGCCGACCGCCGACTGCCGCCCTGCAGCGCCAGAGCCAG
>VNJS01016406.1:0-24912 GCA_008042575.1 Drosophila watanabei
CCATTTTAAACAAATTATATTTCATTGCCGAGCTGTCATAATGTGCGATTAAAAAGAGATCTAAATGTAAACAAATAAAGGAATTGAAATTGGAGAATATAAATCAATTGAATTGAATTAAATTTTTAGTATTTAAGATGGACTAGATTTTATTTTAGGATTTTATTATACAGTACAAAGATATTACATCTAATTTAATAATATTATGAAGTAAGCTTAAATAAACTCATAAATATTAGCTTTGGGTTCTTTAGTATAAACCTAAATCAGTAATATTTACTTAGATATATGATTACCATAAAATATTATGACTAAAATATATACTATTAGCTTTGAAAGTCATAAATCAACTTTTATGGTTACGCATACAATATTTTAATTATATTTAAGATGCTTTAAATGATACTAAAATGTATAGTACAAGTAAAGTCATTTAATGACTGGCAATGTGTAGTTTTAAGTTTATTTGTTGTTTATTATTATTGATGTTGCAATTAATAAGAATCATAAAGATATATAGAAAAAGAATTCTCAATAATTAAAATCGTACAACTCTTTCACAGTTTTTTTTTTAATTATTAATTTACTTATTTTCTATTTATTTTTCAGCACCACAAAAACGATGTGGGCGAGGTGTTTCAGGATGAGCAAAATATGGCTGCAATCTTGATGCGGCGCCACGTCAAAACTGGCGACTTGATAATGGTAAGTTTCTGCAGAACAATTAATTATATTCACCCGCCCCCGCACACCTGGCAAGGTCACTCGGTGTAGTGCAATCAATGAACGTGCCACAAGAATTTCAATTAGCGCAAGCCATTAATGCTTGTTCTGTTACCGTTTTTTTTTCCATTTTTTTTTTTTTGTATTTTTTATTCTTTATGTTCTGTTCTTGTTCAGAGTTCTCTTGCTCTTTTTGTTATGACAGACGGCCATTGTTCTGGTCACTTTTGGAGCCAGAGCTAAGGCTGGACATGCCGGCCATGTTGGCCGCTGTCGCACATTTCAATTTCTGTGTCTGCTAGGCGGGCATTACAATTAAACGCCCGTTGGTCGGATATTCAGAACGAGCGCGGATAATTTGCGGATTTAGACAATTTCTGCTGATTAAGCATTAATTTATCGCCGCAAAAACGTTCGAGGCAATCGGCAGCTGTAAATGTAAATTGCCGGCTTTTTGAAAAGCTATGCAAATAGTCAGGGTCGACTAATGGATACCCCAGAGATCTCTAACAATACGATACATATATTTCGATTTTCCTAAGGCCTCGATATCCTCAAAGCCTAGTCTTGTATGCTTTTTATTTTTATGGCCACCACCTTGGACCAATTTGACAGGAGTACAAAAATCGTAATGGCGTATGGGCGATAATGCCAAGATATATGGCTTTAGACCATAAATGCTCATGTTTGTTAGAACAAGCACAATCGTTTTAATATTTCGATATGCTTCAGAATCAACAGCAAATAACTTGCGGCCAATTGCTTAGCCTCTAACCGCAGCACTAAGAGAGTAGTTACCTCCTTTTAATGCATTATTGCCAAAAATAAAATTGTTTCTGGCCATTATTGAGGCATTTCCTCACCGCCCCAACTGAAGGTCACCATAATAATTCCCAGTATTTCTGTTTATGCTCTTATTTAATATCCAATTTTTATACTGCTGCTGGCATTAAACTAGCATCAGATAAGTTCTGGTGCCGTTTAATTATAAGACAATTGGCAATTAACATTACGCGAGCGGAAATGGAACTCAATATGAGGCAGGAACGAGTTTTATTTCGTATTTTGGCAGGGAGGAAGTCTGCCTTAATTGCCGGCCATTGTGTGTGAGATCTTTTCTCTTTCGTGGAGGTGGAAATCGTAAGCGAGATCGGTGGGAAAAGAACCGAGAACCGAGAAGAAACCTTTTGAGGTTCGCCTGCATGGAGAATTGCACAAGCAAATGTCACAATTCGGCTAAATTAATAATCAAATCGGACAAGCCAATAATCATGGAATCGTAAAATGGCCAACAAATATTGGCAGACAATAAGGTCAATAAACAAGCATCGTAGACAAAAGTCTTTTGGGGCCTCTCTGTTACTGCCCGCCCCTTCTCTTTATATATACTTTTTTTGTTGTTGTATATTTTTGGCAATTTTTTTGGTCATCGACGACGACGTCTGCTTGGATTTAATTTGTTAAACAAAAAATGGAGGATAGGAAAAAAATGTATTTTTGATAATAATTACAGGCAAGAGCCAATAAAAGGTCAAACCACAATGTCTGGCGGCCCGGTCTGACTTGACCGACTTGTTATGGCCAAGTGCGCCGCTGCTGCTGCCGCTGCTGCTGCTGCTTTTGCTGCTGCACTGACAGTCAAACGAACAGACACACAAGACACAAAAATTCATAAATAATATGTAGAAAATATACGGCACACATGTGAGCATGAAAAATGTTTGCTGCCCGCTGACATTTCGAGGTGCAAAGCCGGCGAAAAGTTTCGCAATTGGCCGAAGCCCCGAGACGCAGCTGTGCTTGCCACCACCACCACCATCTGCTGCTGGACATTGGCCGCTGTCCAAAAGCGATGATGCCTCGTCTTCCGGCTTGGCTGTGACCTTAAACGGACGGGCTCTCAAACATCTCGAATCGAGATGCGGCTGCCTCTGCTGCTGTTGTAATTAACAAGAAGTCACCGCCAACGCCAGAAGATGGCCGAGTTGCGTAAGACTTCTGGCCATTTGGTTTGCCATTAAACTGAAACAAACAATGCCGACAAATTAAGTTGCTGTTGCAGTTGAAGTTGCAGCTGAAGCAGCAGCCTCCTCCGAACCGATTTTACGGTCCTTATTTATGGCCATTTAATTAGGTTTAAACCAAAATAGTTGTTGGACCATAAAAATGTGCAACTTACTTAAGGTAATTATTGCCACTGACACAACTTGATAGAAATATTTAAAATATTTGACTGAAAGAGATTTTCAGCAGCTTCAAACGAAAGACTTAAGACACGAACTTGCTTGTGGGCAATTGCAAAACGCGTTCAAAGGAAACTCGAAGCCCGTCAGCGATTTAATTTAATTACAGCTTACTTAACTGTAGACTTGCACGCACTATTTGAACAGATATCTGAACATTTTCCATGGAATGGCGGGACACGAAGCTATATGCCATGAATTAACTTCATTACTGAGCTTGGAATTTAAAGGTTCTTCACGAATTTCAACCAAATCCGATTCCCACACTACTCAAAAACGATGCATCCTATGGCTATAACCAAAGTTATTCATCATTTTGATAGCTGCGGAGATCTGTGTGGGAAACGAGGCGGCACACAAATCGAATTTGATATAATATTGTACATGTCAGAAGTTGAAGGTCGTTGTCTTTAATGGCCCCAAGTGACCTGGAGCTGAGTATCTACTCTCTATATATGAGTTTAAACTTGCCACCCACTGCCATTCGAGGTAATGTATCCAATTTGGACCCAATCAAAGTCTGTGTGTATGTTGTGTTGACATTGACTCATTATCGCCCGCAGAGGGAGGGAAGCATTTACATGCGAATATTAATTTCATGGCCAATTACACTCTCAGCAAGTGTTTGCCTTGCAAATAGCTCCAAAAATTGATGACAACCATTCAGGGGATGGCTAATTGTTTAAGCCAATTACAGGTGTAGATCGCTCCCTCCTCCTCCCTCGTCTCCATCTTCGTCTGGGAATTTATCAAAACGAAACGAGCTCAAGGGAACCGCAGACACAAGACGCACAAAACAAATTGTACTAACAGCTGGCGGCTGGCTAACAACTGGGCTTTGTTTTACCCATCTTTAAATGCTTGTGGTCATTTGTTTGTGCACTTGAATAAATAAAGTATCTTTCGGCGAGTCCGAGCTTGATTAATGCTAATTGCAGCAGCGATGCGTGCGGCCGCTGATGAATTGGATGCAATGGCGTTGCATCTGCGATGATGAATGCATCTGAGGCATGACTCTCGACTGCTAATTACACGAAGAGCCGAAAACTTTTGGCCCTGAAAACAAATCCAGGAAAGTCATGAAATGCATTTTAGTTGCCGTGAAAGGTGCCCTTACGTAAGAGCAATTATGCAGTGCTCTCGTGATATGCATCTCTCTATTAATGACTTTTTAAGAGATGAGGAGAGAGAGAGGAAGGGTTAGGGTCGCTGCAAGGTAAAAGTATCTTTAATTGATTTTTGTGATTTAGAGGGGATTTTGTTAGACTTATTAGAGGAGTTATTTTACTTTGGAGAGGTCATGTAGGCTAACTTTTCAAGCGAATTAAAAATAATACTCTTTAGTAAAGACTGAGAGATATTATTGACTAATCCCTATAAACCTCACCTCGTCTACCCTTTAATTCCCCAAAATGGTCATAATATTTAGACATTATCATTTGTACATCTTTGTCGTGTATTAACTTCTCCGGTTGAACTTTATCAGTCACACCTTCATACACTCCCCCGATAGTTGGGGCGATTTGCCCTTTTTTTTCGAAACACTCCTGACATTTGACAACTGCTGGAAATATCAATAAAAACACTGCCATTTGAGCAAACAGAACGCTGTAAACGGCAAACAGAATTATTAGGTAGCCGAGGCAGCGACATTTGGACACGGCTCTCAGCTTTGTTTTGGCCAACTCTATTTGACGGCAATCGCAACGGCGGCGTCATTAAGCAACGTTCATGTCCAAAGTGCCAAAACGGGTTTAAATTCGTCTCGCTAGAGCTTCTTCTTCTCACCTTCCCAACTAATTGCTGGCCTTGATATTTACAAAAAGAGTCCAATGTGTGAGTGGATATAGTGGATAGTTGCTCTTCTTGGCTGGAAATTCTATATCTAAATACTTGGCTGACCGCCGATTTGATTTGCATTTGCCAAGCAGCAGCAGCATCATCATCAGCAAAGTGTTAAAATTGCACAATTTATGGGTTAAAGTCTGTTGAATTGACATTCAGCCGGGGATGGCAAGTATCTCCAGTTGCAATTTATGCGCCGGCGACATTTACAAATGTTATACAATTTGATGGCTTTATTCGTTTCGACTCCTCTGGCTGATTAGGCCCGATCCGGCTCTGGTCATTGTGCAATGAGCCTCTCAGCTTGAGCGAAATTAATGCAAAATAGCTTTGCAAATTGGTTTGGTCACCCCGCCCTGGATATATACAGATATCTGGCTCATGTGGACGACACAACCCCCAACTGCTGACGAGTTTGTTGCCCAAGTCTTTCGGGTTTTTGATTTTTTTCGGTTACTCGATAGCCGCAAGGAACGGGCCAGGAAAAAATAAAAACTTAAAAACTAAAAACTGAAACTAAATCGAGTCGACATAACAACGAGCACGTTACCAATATTCACAAGTGCCAGACAACTTCAGTTAGCAGCTTGTATGCAGATCGGGAAATCGGGAACGAAATCTCCTCCAGCGGTGGCCGCGTGACACGCGCCGCCACGCCTGCCCCGAATACAAAGGTTTAAATGCCGCCAATTTGGGTTTTTCAATTATACCCCCGCTGCTCATATTTATTATTTAATCAAAATTCACATTTTTCCTCAGTCTCAGGGGAGTTGTGCCCGCAATTTCCTAGTGAAAAATGTTTTTTAATTGGTGCAACGCGGTGTGGCAAGCAACCAGATGATAACAACATTTCTGGCGGGTGCCGTTCGCATATATTGCATTTTAATAAACGGCCAGATATCGGTTACGTCAAGGCGTAGACAACAACAAACATATCATGGATCGCTTAAGACCATTACCTGGTTTTGGGAGTCGGGGGAGGCATTTTCACGCTTTAGATAGCCAAATTGGGTAAGATACCCGCTGATGGGGATTCAATTTGGGGGATTTGGTATCTGCCAGGGGATCCGATTTCAATTAAGCGGATTAATCGAAAGGGGTTTACCATTAATCAAAAGGTAAAGAAAGAAAAAGAAGTATAATTTCATAACCTTTACCATTTCTTATAATTATTAAAGATAGTTTGAAAGTATCTGAAAAATAGGAACGGTTTAACTACAGATTAAGATATTGCTTTATTCTTGGAAGATTTGATATACTTTGATAGAGATAATAGTAGGGAGATATTAATTCATCATTAAACAAGTTCAGATCAGATTGACTCCGTGATTGATTCTTAAGCTTAAAGCCCCCGAAAGCCTTGTAGATATTTAAATCCAGATTAGATGCAAAGATTGATTCTTTGGTATCTGAGCTAAGGGGGCACCATCGTGCTCTTGTCACACCCAGCAGCAGCAACACCCAGTTGTCGCCGGGCAACCTTGAGAGACCTTCACTTCTGAGACAGTTCTGAGTGCAAGGATAACCTGCGAGCAGTCAGTCAGTCAAGCCCGATGGTGATGTTGATGTCGAATGTCGACTCCACTTGACTTTGACATGCAGCAGCTCGAACTTCATTAGGCCTGCCCACTTGGAGCCCCGAGATACTTATACTCGAAGCCGGAGTTATTGGAGCGGCAACTTGAAAGCGCAGTCGCTGAACTTGCAGCACCAACGCACCAAAGATCGCAACAAATTACGCTGAAAGCTAACCAAAAAAATAAAAGATGAAGAAAAACGCAAGCTGAGAAAACTGAAACACGGCAAAATGCGTTCTAGTGGCAGATACATTTTGTGAGCAAATTAATTTTGATTGCTTTTGAGAGCCGCTGTGGCTGTGTGGGCCAAGTTCTTTAGCCATTGGCCACCACTAACCACTGACCACTGACCATGGGCGGTGGCCACTGCTGCTGCTGATTTTTATTCTTTTATAAATATTCATTGACCAGTTGGAGCCACAGCTCAGATACAGATACGAGCTAAGAACCTGGCATGGAGTGGGCTGAAGGTGGGCTCGGAATATTTTTAACGAGCTGCTTTATGTAAACAAACTGTTAACACGGCCGGTTTCACCCCTCCTCTCCTATATATACCTCTCAATATCCCTCTCTAGCTCTCTGTATCTCTGAGCTTTAATATCCGTTCTTGTTCTCATTGTCGTGGCCGTAGTTTACGACTACATGCACTCGCTGCGAACAGCGATCTTAAGAGCCGATTAGATTTAACCTTGACCAAGATGATAACCAACAAAAAAAACCAGACAACAACAAAATTAATACACACCTTAACGCATTTCCATTGATGGCTTTGCCTCAGAAAAAAAGAGCAATAACTATTTCTAAAAATCAACAAAAATCAGCCTTGATTTTGTGACGGAGATTTTCATATAAACGACGCCCAAATACGTACATAATTCTCTTAAATCGTGTTTCATTTGCATTCGAATTAATATTAAATATATGTTTTTTCTGGGCATCACAGACCGCGTGTAAGACGGATTTGAGGTGTCAGGCGACTTCTATTTCAATTAACATTCATTTTCTGACGGCAGCCAGCCAGACAGCCAACAGCACCAGTCATGACTATAATGATGATCGCTGGCTGCTCCTTCCGCCGGCTTGGGGCCAATGTTCGTGTCATGAATTTGCACAAATTATGCTAATTTCCCAAAATTACAAACCGCAAAGTGATTTTTTTTTTTTGACTTCGTCTATTGCTTTATTTGTTGCCTCTGTGGCTGCCAATTTTTGGTATTTGCTCATTCGAACGGTGTGATGCTCTGGGCCAGGCCAAAAAACAAATACGAAAAGGTGTTAATTTTGATTGTAAGTAAATTTTTGGTTCAGTGAACTCTTTTTTTGTGGCGTGTCACATTATGCAACCGTTTGCGGATTATCTGTGCGATCATTGTGGAGAAATATTATAAGTAGAAATGATTTACATTTAATTGAATGGAGGGGAAAAGAAACGAAAATATCATCACAAATCAATCAGGCTCATTGTCAGTTGATTGCAATCGCGGGGCGTTTCTGCAGGTGCCAATCAGGCTGTCTGTCTATCCGTATCCAACAGATACGCGCACTTGTCCGAAATGGTGTGTGAAAGGCTACTACTCTACTTTTGAGCGACACAGAAACCGATGCTAGACCTAATGCTGAAACCGAAACTGAACAGAAAAAAGCACCCGTGAGCGTAATGCCAAATCGGCGGGGCTCTCCTCCCCCTGAAGATATATATAACAATCGTGTTGTGGGTGATTACATAAACAAGACAACTCTCGGACAACTTTATTTCGGGCCAGCTGAGAGCAGATACCCGTGGCGCAAATGTATCTTTAGTGTGTAAGCTGCGTGATTTGAAAGCAATTTGCTGTATTTTCCCCCTCCCGGCTTTAGTCTTCTCCGAAGCAGCGGCACATCTAATGCACTCTATGCCTCTCCATTGAACAACATGTAATTGGCCTGGCAGCACTTGCCGACAGCCGGAAAATTGTAAGGTCCATGATTATCGTAAAATATTTGGATCTTAATGTTGGGAGCCTTAGATATTCGGAATGAAGGAAGTGCTTAATGGAACAGGAATTTGGATATTTTCAAGGGATTTTATGCAACAGATATGTGGAAAGAAAATTGTTATAAAGATTTAATAATAAGACTTTCAAGAGTTTTTATCAGAATGATTGGTTATGGTATTTTGACACTGCATTGATATGTTCATTTTTTCTTAATCACTATTTTTGTTTATAAACAAAAACCAAACAGTTTTATACATAAGAAGATGAAATATACATATTATGGTAAATATTATCTTACTTCTTTATT
This sequence comes from Drosophila watanabei, assembly GCA_008042575.1. NCBI lineage: Eukaryota > Metazoa > Arthropoda > Insecta > Diptera > Drosophilidae > Drosophila > Drosophila watanabei. The sequence goes on from VNJS01016406.1 coordinate 8,672, forward strand.
ATAAAAAGTTATTAGAGAGTGAGATCATGCTATCATTATCTAATAAAAGCAAGACAATGCAGTGTCATAACCCCATTAAGTTATGACTTGAAATTTATTGTATTAAAAAGTAAGTCCAAATTTCAGTTTGATTTGAAAGCGAACATAATTCCTCCAAGTTTCCAATTTCATCAGTTATATTTTACGATTTCCCAAGTAAAAGCGTTTTATTTCAACTACAATTAAGAGGCAATTAATCGGCCACACTTTCAAGACACTGAGCCTAAGTAAATAAATCGTATTTGGGTAATTTATTAATTGGTTTTTCGCATAAATTGCGTTCAAGGCGAGGCGTTGGAAAACTACAGCCTGGCAGTTACACAACACACGTACCAGAACTCTAACAGCGAGACAAACTTACGCCAAAAAATAGCCCCTCGAAGCATTAAGTAAGTCTGAAGGAAAATAAAGCAAACAAACCGAAATAAGCACAGCACACGCCCAAAATGCTACGGCTAGTTTCTTTTCGGTTTTCCGAGTTTTTCCTTCAGCTGCTGTGGGGTGGAAATGCGGAAAGCGCAACTAACGTGAAACACGAAAAATTTGTTACTGGCAGCAGGCGAAAAAAATGCCAGCCAGCCGCGTAAATTAAAAGATCTGCCAAATGGCAACTAAAAAACTAAATTAACTGTGTGGACACAGACAGAATTTATGCTCAAATTAAATGTTATGCATTTTTCTTATTTCCAAATAAAAAGAGAAGTTGGGAAATAAGTGGAGAAAACATTGTGATTGAGCTGTTTGCTTTGCTCTTTTTGGCACCTTCTCCTCTTTGTGGCTGTCAACTTACTTTCAATGTGAATGCCAGGCTTTTATCTCGCACATTTATCATACGCACTGTGTGCCAAAAGCCATTTAAGTGTCGCTAACTCAAATATTTATCATAATTCAAGTGCCCAGCAAGATGCGGCCGGCTTCAGGCTCAGCTCAAGCTCAAGCTCCAGCAATTTTCAATGCACTCGAGTTGCATTTGAAGTGGCTGCTCTGCTGCTCTCTAGTCGGGCCTCGTCTTGGCCCATGTCATCAGTGGCAATTTGTTGCTTGGCTTTGCCTGCAATTTGTTTATGGCACATGTCGTTGTTGTTGTTATTGCTGCTTTGGCTGGTTGCTGTTGACATTTAAGTGAAGTCGCGTGTGTGGGGACATTGAACTTTGGCGTTTTGTATTTGTTTAATTTCGTTTTTTGGCATTTTCAATAAATGCTCGCCCGCCGAGCCTAAGTATTGGGAGCAAGACCAAGTTCGTTGCCTAAGTCATTTGTTTGCCTGATTTGTGTAACGAAACTTTCATGGGAACTCGCCTTGAAATTGCTTTATTTTTGATTTCCCATGGGACTCCTTTGAGAAATAAATGAAAATTAAGAAGCAGCTGACTCATTTCCCTTTATTTATAGTATTTAAGTTGGCGTGATCTCAGCTGGTGGCCCGTTCTCGCAGTAGCTCTAATGTCCAACCGGCTTTACTCACTGTTAATATTTTAATTATAGCATTATTGCCGAGATTTAATTAGCTCAGCTCACGCCCGTCAAGTGGGAGTTCCGATGATCGATAAACAAAAAGCCAATTAAAGCTGAAACGGAATCGTAAGCAAATTGAATCGAAAGCATTTAGTTGGCTAAATATGTTCGCTCGGTAATTTAGTAGCTAACCTTTTTCAAGGCCTTTGCCCGCTGGGTCTCTTTTATACTCCGCTAATTATTGCAATTACAGAGGCGATAAAACCGAAACGAGGGGCAGGAGGGCGAGGGACTAAGAATAGTGTGGAAACATTTCTTATCTAGATCGCGGGGTTTATTTGCATAAAATGTGCAACTATGCAAATTGCAGCTAATTTTTATGACTCGGCCAGCGTCATTCAAACGCAACTCATATTCATATTGCTGAGTGCAGCCGCAGACTCTGGTCAAGAATGTTGGCTAAAACAAATTCAATAAATTATTTAAATGTCTGTCGGTGGTCTGTGCTGCCCGAAGTGGAGTCGGTCGCCGGTGTCAGTGGTTTGACAAATGTCCATGTTAATTTAATGTTATTAATGCAAAGCTAGAAAAACTTCACTCGTGGCTATAATTGTGTCTAAGACCTTTCCATATTCTATTTAATTAATTAGCAAATCTAACCCTTTCTCACCTTGTTTTTTCTGTGTTTTCTAGGAGGGCAGCATTGGTCACGATTTGGTGATAAAGCCCTTGCCACACGAACTGAGTCCCAGTCCCGAGGAGTCGCACCACATCATCTTCAAGCGTGAGGCAACCGCAGCCGAGGAGCAGCTGAGTGACTTTGGTGAGTATCATCATCATCATCATCATCACGATCATCAATCTGAAGCCCCTGAGAAGCAGGCTACATTCTTAATGGGCTCATTGACCCATAGAATGCCATAGAAAGCCACTATTTACCTTCATAAATCTCCTCTCAGAGATCGACGTGAGGGCGATAGCATTTCCTGCCTGAATCTTTACCACAAAATGCGAATATATGAAGAAGTAAAGACGTAATCGTAAACGCCAAAAAAAAATAAGAGTTCAATGTAACAATTCGCCCTTCGCTGAATGCATTTACCCCTTAACAGTTGGTGGCGCCAAAATTCCAGCTATAACCACTATAAAATTAATTATTTAATGCCTGGTATTTCACTCAACCGACAAAATGCCCCCAAAAAATTATACTCAATACAGTTACAGTTAACTGTTGCGGCTACCTGACTTGTCCAGCTTCTTATATCATAATAAAGACATTCCAACATTCGATTTTTGCTTAATTTTTTGTAGCTTAATTCACCATTTCCGGTTTTTATTTATTATTTATATTTACAGCCTTCATGGAGCCCGACGATCTGCTGGCCAGCGAGAAGCTCGAGAAGCTGCAGCGTCGCCAGCGTCGCAGTCGCCGCAGTGCAGCGCCCAAGAGTCCCGACTTCGAGGACCTCAACGATGAGGACGAAGGAGCCTTGGAGGCGGAACCGCAGACCGCCGAGTCCCGGATCCGTTCGCGCCGCCAAGCCCCGTACATCATCTATCCCGAGGTCCTGGTCATTGTCGACTACGATGGCTACCGGCTCCATGGCGGCGATAATTTGCAGGTACGTGTGCGTGACAGGGAGCGCAATTGGAAAACCAAATGGCTAGAAAATGGTAGGAAAAAATATAAGTAATGGGTAGTAAAAAACAAAAAACGAAAGAAAGAAATTAAGAGACGGGGCCGCGAATGAAGTTGTTGGCGCTGGCGATTGCAGACAGTTCGGGATTGTCTCTGCGTGTGTCTGCCGTCGCACCCAATCCAGCCCCGAAGGGGATTTCGCAGTCAGAGAGGCTTTGTAAAAGTTGTTTCTTTTTTGTGGGCCGCAACATGTGTAGATATAATGCGAATCGAGACATATATCAGTGATAGATAGCTTGGGTTAGACAAATCCCAACAGGGGGAATATAACATGGCTTACATTTCTAATAAAAAAGGAGGCAGGCAAATTCAGGCATTCAAACCTTCTTCTTTAGCTTTGGTACTTAATTTATGGCTCCTCGTAAATATATAATTATTATGCACATCACTCGCAGCTAAAGATTTATTTGTCTGGCCAAACTGGGTGCGTTTTTATGTTCTAGCTTGAAGGAATCCCAAGAATAGCCCGAGATGCGGCTCAGATGAAAGCCCATCAGGGTGATGAATGTGTACCTCTGACAGATACCAAAACGTGCATCTTAAATTCTATTTCATATTCTCCTCCTTCCCAGGTCAAACGTTACTTTATCTCTTTTTGGAACGGCGTGGATCTGAGATATCGCCTGCTGAAGGGACCCAGAATACGCATCAGCATTGCCGGCATTATCATTTCACGAGTAAGTAACCCCAAAAATCGATCTACTTTGGCTAAGCCCCCAAGGGGGTTTCATTACACAATCCGAACAGCAGCAGGAGCCGCAAAATTCAACTTTCATTTGGCTAATTGAGTAATCCATTTGGGTAGCTCAACCTCTGACCCCTGACTCCAATATGGGTCTCTTGCCCCCAAGCCAATCCGCTCCAAATGAACTGTCACGATCTGGGAATCTGGCTGAAAATAGAAAAATCAAAACAAAACAAAAAAAAAAAACATGCAACGCATGCGCTTCGATTCGTTAGAAAAAATGTGAACAATCAATTTGGTTAAAGCCAGACCAACAAATTTTAACAAGTTTTTTATTCGTTTCGGTTTTTGGTCCGTGTGTTGTGCTCACTCGTGCCTGCTCTCTGGAGCCTTGCTAAATGTTTTTTTCTTTTACTAGAAATTAGCAGTAGAAATATTTTATGGACACGCGAATAGCCAGAAAAGTTAGATAGAAAAGTTGGCTTTAACCTTCTGGCTGAGATGTCTTGAAATATTAGTTCGAGTAAGAGAATTGGGGCAAGGTGTTCACTTAGAAAATAATAACTATACTTAGGCCCCTAAAAAAAAGGATAAATATATGAAAAATTAAGCATTTAAAATACATAAAACTTTAAGCAATTAAAAGATAAGTAACGAAGAGAAGTTAATATCATAAACAACTAGTCTTATCCCGTTCTCATCTAGTTTTAACTAACCAAATCTTTATAGTAAATAATCAGCTTAAAGCTGGTTTCAGCCAAATATTTAAGAACCCCAGGAAGACATTTATAAACACCATAATCGCCATAAAAACTAATAACATGTGTATGCTTTTTACAACGAATGATCTATGGCGTTCGTGAGTGATCTCTTTGATCTCTGTTAACATCTTTCACTTATTAACATTCAACTAATTTGATTGCATAACCGAGAGAGCCATAAAACACTTTGACAACATTATAGCATCGTTCGTGGCTTTGCTACCATTTCGCTTTTGTCTCAATCTTGGACCTAGACTTTCTCACACAAATCAGTTTGCCGTCGGTTCAGGAAGCCATTTGTCGTGGTCGGAGGAGATTGAGGAGAGAGAGCGAGTGGTGCTGGAAAGTGCAGAGCCAGCACACGAAAGTGGAAAATTGGCACAGACTGGGACTGGGATTGGGGCACCTGCAGCACAGACGCCACCGGTTGCATCAAGCGGCTGCCCACACGACAACGGCTCCAGCTCCGACTCCAACTCCGACTCCAACTCCGACTCCAACTCCGAGGAGACAACGATGTCGACGGGTTACCCTAAGTACGTCAATTGGCTTTGGCTCTAACTTTGAGGCAGCGGAGGCAAAAAATTATTTTCAGACCGCATAAATAATGCAACAGCCGCCGCCGCTGCCGCCGCCACTGCAGCGACGCAGCAACTGCAACTGCAACTGCGACTGCGTGTTGGCCGTGGTTACATAATCTAATGGGCCACGCTAACTGCAGCCAGCGTTAGCCAAAGTTGACTCAGATCAGATTTTTTTCGGCATGTTGGCATGTGTTTTTCTTTTTGCCCAATTTCACACACACACACACACTGGCCAGACTTCCTCTTCTGTGCCCACATGCGTACGCATATCGTATCTCTCGGATACAGATAGACCTAATGTATCTCGGCATCCGTCGCTAAACAGTTACTATGCCGCTAATGAATGTGGCGACAAAATAAAAAATAAAAAGAAGTATGGAAGTCGGGTAATTACTCAGAATTTGAGTTGGGCAACAATCTATTGGCCACACATATCCGATAAGTCTAAAAAAACACCCAACAAGAAATCAAAACAGCTTTATGGAACATATTTAAATCGGAAGAGATATTTGCTTGATAAATTGCTGGGCCAATACAGGAGCTCGTTTGAGTGCGAACTTTTTAAAAAAACCCAAAGAGCTTGACCCCAATGACAGTAACAAAATACCGAATGCCTTTTCCAATTGCCAATCGCTTATTTCATAAAACAAAAAGCGCCAGAGTTAGAGAGACACCCAATGCACGAAATCCCCGAGTCACATAAATTAATCACCGATTGACAAATAACTAAGAGAATTACTTAGGCAACCACTTCGGCGGAGAGTTGTTCAATTAATTGATTCTAACTCGGCGGAGAGTTAGAGTCGAAAAATAAATAAATAAGCCGCAACAAAATGACAACAAAACGCTGCGGCATTAATAAGCCATAAACTGCGTAACTTGGCCGACTCCGAGCTCCGAAGGCGTTAAGAACTGCAAATCGAGCCATTATTTTTCTTCCCCCCTTTACGCCTTCTCCCTGGGTAATGGGAGGCAGAACAATGAGCTCTGATCGAGTGCCAACCCAGTTACGTAGGCAACTCTTAGCTCCTAAGAGCGAAACTTGGCCAAATCAAAAATTCTAAGCGAGTGGCAAGCGCTCAAATTACATTTTAGCCAAGGGGGATTATTAAATGCTATTTTGGTGTTAGTAGAAAAGGGTAAGCAGGAGAATATTAGTTATATAAAAGGGATAAACCCTCTATGAATTAAAGATAACATTTAAAAAGCATAATTAAAAGTTTATTCCATCTTAATATATAGTTACAAAACCCTCACCTTTAAATACATAAATTATATATCCAAACTGCGCTTTTAAGTCACTCAAAACACTGCGAAATCTAATACTAAGTAGCAGCCCGTCGAGCTTTGACGTATTTCTCCATGTTCGCCCCACGATACGCACCTAATAAATTGCGCATACGCAACGTTGCCGCTGTGGCCGCATTGAAATATGTGTGTGGCGCAAGCGCAGCGCCAATGCGTTCGACACTTGTCGAGGCAGGCAAGGAGGGTGAGGCGAGACTCCAGGGGAAGGCTGTTTAGCTTCTAACGGAAAGTTGCCCGCAATTAATTAAAATGTTAATTAAATGTCACAGATAAAAGTTCAAGTCAAGTCGGTAGCCGACTTAAGCTACTACCTACCCCCACGCCAAATCATACAAATCCCAAGCTCTGTGATCTGATGTATGGTGTTGCCTTTATAAATCTGTATCTATGGCTTGTTATGATCACCTGCAGCACAGCGCTATCAGCTAAAGGAATTCCAGCAAGTGATTAATGGATCCGCCATGGGTGGAGCTCTATAAAAATGGATATATATATATCCGCCTGACTTCCTGCCAGAATTCGGGACTATCCCCCATCGACATTTGGCATTCTCCCGAGCCAAAACTTATCTCGACGACTCTATCTAAAGTGCCACAGAAATGCCAAAATAATGCATGGAGCGACACACCCAATCGAAAAACAAACAAAAATAATACCAAATATATATTACTCTTGCCAGCTCTCATATTTGCCAGTTGTCATAACAAATTCCGCGACTAACGAAGGCCCGGGATAGGGCGCTCTGACCAGGTGTTGCCCCCAGGGCACATTTCTCGCTCTGCCCAGACCCATATCCATATCCATATCCCATATCCACATGAGTCCCCATGGTTTATATATAGGGTGCCGGTAGCCAAAAATGCAAGTGCCAGACAAACATAAATTGCATTAATGCAAATGGAAACGTGCCACAGAGTTCGGACATAGAGGCAGGCAGACAGGCAGGCAAATAAATAAATAAACAAATAAATGGTTGCCATGAGGGGGAGATGCCGGAAAAGCCGGAAAAGTTGTCTTGTATTCAACACCCTAACGGGGAAATGGTAAAGCGGATAATCGTTATGACTTGTTTATAATCCCAAACTCCACCTGATCATTGCATTTAGTGAATTTTTATAATTTTTCTTTCTATTTTAATTGAAAATAATTGCTTATTCACATGCTAAATGCTGAGGTTTATAGTTTTATTTTTAGGTAATAGGAATTATTAAAAGAAATATTTATTTATTTAAATTGAAATCAAAGCAGTTTAAAATTGTTTTCTTATCAAAAGTAGCTGCATATGATTTAAGACCCTATAGAGCTCTGTAAACAGCAGCTTCTTCTTTTTAAAAATACTCTTAAATTATAAATTTATTGATTATTAATTTAAGCACCTTCCTAATGGTCTCCTAGCTAGCTATAGGGTATGGCAAAAGGAAAGTCTCCCTCATATGTTGACCCAAAAGCCTAACGGCTTCGCTCTGTGGGTGGTGGCCCAATCCCCAAAACTCCGACTTATCCGCTGTGTGGGCGCCGAAAGTCAAAGCGTATGTCATTGGGTGGGTGGGGTTATGTGTGTGCTGTGTGTGTGCTAGTGGGTGTGAGCCAGTGTCCACCACCCTGTTAGATAGTTTAGTGACCAGCCTTGCGAAATGCTAGAAATTACAGGCAATTGCATTGACAGTTTTTTTTTTTATATTTTTTTTTATGCCCGGTAAGATTTATATGTTCGGCCCACCAAAGGAAAGGCTCCGTGGAAAAACCGGAGTTTATGCATAGTTGCGGCCAGCCTGCGAAATTAAATTAAAATATATATAGCATTTTCATTTTGCTTTTAATTACGCACAAAAGGCTATTGCAAAACTGTCGCCGAGGCTTTAGTTTATTTTTGAATTTTTGCCGTACTTTGTACTCCATTTTCGGGGGAAAGGCAAACCGGTCCCGGTCCGTGGCTCGGTTACATTTTAGGTCCTAACTGACAGTTTCTTTTGATAAGTTTTTTTATATATCTTTTTTTTTCTTTATTTATTTTGTGGCTTTTTCCGATTATTTGACAAATGCTGGCTGCACAAGTGGCCACTTGAATTGTGCAATCTGTAATCAAAGATGTGCCAGGTCATCCATGGTCCAGCCGGGAGAGGGACCACGTTCAGCTGCCTGTTGGTGGTCCGTCGTCGTCGTCCGTCGTCGTCGTCTAAGGTTTGTCTTTCCCAGGCCAACTTTGGGGTGACGTTGATTGCCGTGTATGGTCGTTGAGGTCTGGGAATCGCCGGGGCACAGAAATAGCTTGGACAGCAATTAGTTTGCATATAGCAGGGAATTATGTAATATTTTAACTAAAATATGAAAAACCATCTTTTTCAAAGAACTTACAAGCCCAAAACTTGACTTGATTGCTGAGGATCATCTTCGCTGTTCTAATAAACCACTCAAAGTGCAATTCCATAACAATTATTTGTAATTTCGGAAAAATACCAATCTGAACTCCATAGGTTTGCCTTTCCAAGTCAGTTTGATTTGGTTCCAAGGCCACGCCACAGTCGAACATTTAAAATTCTTGATAGTTTTTCGTCTGTCGAAAATTACCAAAAATTCAATTCGAATTTCTGTTTGTCTTTTTTCGAATTCGGAAGAACGACGTGCCCGCACTCTTAAATGATCAATGTGTCAGATCTATCGGATAGACTTCGAGTGCGGACTGTTAATGCTTGGAGTGCCACGCTACAGATACAGATACACCCAATCGAGCGGATACGTTTTGCATCTCATTTGGCAATCTATTGGATGTTATATGCTAGTGATTTCCAAACTCAGCTTGTACGTCTTTATGGATCACTTTGTCAGACCGTGTTCATTTCCTCGACATCTGCTGTCCGTCCGGTTGGTTGGTAATTTATCAAAAGACTTGGGAACCGAGTAAAATACAAGCAAGCCCGCTGCCGGAGTATCTATCGTTCCGAGATTGTTTTTTCTGCAGTTGGCAAATGGCTGCAAATCAAATGTGTCAACCGAGTGCGGTTTGTCACTTAACTTTGGTTTTATCACCTGCACCGGCGACCGGGGCTGGAACTGGAAGTGCAACTGGCTCACAGATTAGCCACGGAGCCGTATTAACATATTGATTTGCCTAGGGCTCAAAGTGATTGACAATTGTGTTATTTTAATTTATGTAGCTGTCAGTTTGGTCAATATCTGAACCGCCCCTTTGGTCACGACACGAGTGAGCTTGCTATATATATATCTGACTGTGGATTTACGACTGCTGAAAGTTGCCCTCGGATGTACATAACTGATGAAATTGCCACTGCAACCGGTAACTGCAACTGCAGCTCCAATTATGCAACGCACAATTGCAACTGGTTTTCCACGGTGGCCTAGCCTAACAATCAAAAGCAACGAAATTTTCAAAGGAAGCCCACACGACTTTGACTTTGCCCATTTCGATTGCGGATCCAAACACAGAGAAAAATTAAATAATGTCGCAGTGGAACTAATATTTAAGATTTATTTGGATTAAGTGAAACAAGACATTTGTCATAACTTGGAAATGAATGTGGCCCTGACACTTGTATGATATAAGTTATGACACTGTAATGTTCCATTTATTAATAGGATTTATTTTTCTCAGGCTCTTGGGTTTTATTTCGATTTGAGAAAGAGACTTTATTATTAAGAAAATACTTGAAATAATCTGTGGCATAAATTTTAGGGGAAATATACGAAATAATACTAAAGAAAGAATACTCAAAGAAATACCTAAATACCGTCAAGGTTTAAAGTATATTTAGAAAACTCTCTTTTATAATTTAATTCCATCTTAATATCAATTAATTTTATATAGTAAATATTTTTCAATATTTTATATTCATTTTTAATTTCTTTTTAAATTTTTATCCAAAGAACTAAGTTAAGTTTTCTGTGCAAAAGCCATGATGATCATCTGCTACTGCATTGGCCTTATCGCTTGACTCGACGGCATTTGCAGCACGTTTTTCACGTTCACTTGATTTCCGTTTCGACTTTGGTTTCCAGCTTCATTTTCACCATCGAATGGGCCATAAATATTTCACCCGAAGCTCTTACCATTCACTCTGCATCATCCAGCCGAAAATGCCAAATCAGTTGCATCACAAAATTGGGATTTTGTACGAATATTTAGCCATTTTCACTAACTGGTGATGGCCCATTCCTTTGTGGGCCACTGGGTTTGAGAGTGCATTTAATGGGGTTATAAGTGTCAGCTTCAAAAAGTTCGTTAGAGGGTAATATTAGGAATAAACTGAGTTGAAAATTGTAAAGGTTAAAGGTAAAAGATAAGAAGATCTACGACATATCAACGGGATGTTATAGGTTTCAATATTAAATAAAGGTTTTGCTGAGATAAAGTTAATCCTAAACCAAATGAATATGTTGAAAAACAGATAAACTTTTCTTAAAATTAGAATAAAATAGAAATATTAAAACAACCATTTAAATATTGCACACATTTCCATTAATACTTTATATTAACAATAGCTATAATTTTCCCTTATTAATCTTTATTTATTTCTCAACTTGCAGGGTCGTGATGCCACTCCCTATTTGGAACGTAACCGAGTGGGACGGGATGCCATTGACTCGGCGGCTGCCCTTACGGACATGGGAAAGTATCTGTTCCGGGAACGACGCCTGCCCGTCTACGATATTGCCGTGGCCATAACCAAGTGAGTGCAAAGCGGGGGGGTTCTGGCCAAGTTATCTTGTGTGTGCTTTGAGTTCTCGTTGCAGCATCGACAGTGAAACGTTCACCGAGCAGTTCTTCTTCTATTCTCTATTAATTTTCACAAAAGTTTTTTTATGAAATATATATATAAATATTGTTGAATACTCGTGTCTAGGTATGATATGTGTCGCAGGCGTAAAGGAGGTCGTTGCACCAAGGGCACAGCGGGTAAAGACAGATTTCAAAACCAATTTAAGGAAATTCCTAGCTTTAGACCATACCCATACCCACACAAACACACTCACATTCTCACACGCACAAAGAACAACAAATGTCATTGCGGGTGTTTAACATATTTTAGCTAGTTTTTGGTTTGCACCTCTCGAGCTACAAGAAATTAAACCTAAAAAAAATAACAAAGTTAAGTTGACTAAATTTGCGTGTGGGTCTTAATCAATTACTTATACAACACAGACACTGACACATACTCACACTAAACACCGACACAGACACAGACAATTTACAACATTTAAGAAAAAGGAACAAAGTTAATCTCGCGAAGCGAGCATTAAACCGGTTGATTTATATAGTATTTTGTAGCTGCTTTAAGGTCTCATTGGTTGAAGCATACATTTACATGGAGTTTGAGTTTAACATTTAATTTTTGGTTTAGGTTTATGGTGAGAAATCTCATGAGACGATTCTAAGTTTTAATTTTGAAAGCATAACTTGGTTTCTAGATTCAGGTTATGATGGATTTTTTATAAGAATATATATCTTGGATATGGTATTAAGATTTGGCCATTAAAATGTAGTTTTTAGTTGAAAAGCCTAATAAGCTAATTATAAAGGGTTATTAGGAATAAATAGTTATTTAATCATTGCTTTATTATTTATTAATTTATTTTAATGAGAAGCGTTGTTATTATATAGGTAAATCTTATATTAAAGCTTTATATACCGATAGAACCTAAAAGAAAGTGAAGAAGTTACCTAAAATTACCTAGAATTAGCTTTTGTATGTTAGCGCATTCTAATAACATTATATTTTTTTCTAGGAATAAGAATAATAATTCTTTGTTAAGTTAGTTACATTCTTTAGACTTTATAGGACCGTTTAGACTTCTGTTCTCCGTAGACAAATCTGTTCTAATCATTCCTCTGCTCGTGACTCTTAAAAACTGCCACCATTTGTGACTCAAAATATTTGTGCGCAAATTGCTCTCGATATATCCGATCGAGGCGAGGCGAAAACAACTATCGATCAAAACGCCGTGGGGAAATAATTGATTAAATAAAGCTGAAAAACCCCCGAAACCAAAACGAAACGAAATCTAAAAATTTCTACGCATTTTTGAACAATTTTCGCCCGCAGACTCGATATGTGCCGTCGCACCTCCGCTTATGGTGAATGTAATCGCGGTACCGCAGGTAAAGACCCAGCCACTAGCTGCCAATTTGTTAGCCAACATCTGTACAGATAAATGCAAAAAACAAAAAATACAAAAAAACTGGCAAAAAAGAAACACAGAAGTTAAGCAAACGCGTTAAAAATAAATAACATTAAAGGCGGCCACCGCCGAACCCAAAATGCGTCGCTCCATCATCAACAAAATCAAGCAAATTTAATTGAATTTCATGCACGTCTCTTTGTCTCTATTTTTATCCTCCTTCTATCTCTCTCTTTCTCTGCCGCCTCTCTCTTTCCGAGATTCGAATTTCTGTGTGCTATTTGTGTCCCGCACGCGCCTGTGTGTACAGCAAGCAAAAAGAACGCCAAGAACAGGAAATGGCTGCGCGCATGCGCCATCTTGTGGCGTGCTCCTCAAACTGTACAGTTTCCGGCTGTTTCTTGAAACCTTCAAATTGTACAGAAAACTTTGATTCTTTGCCTATCGATCTGTCTTCGTTTTTGTGTGTGTACATATTACTCAATTTTCACATGAACTTTTCCTGCATTTTGCATTTGTGTCAACTGCATGGAATGTTTATTTCGTTTCCGTTCTATTGTCAAATTAAAAATATTTTTACTTCGTTGTGTCTTTATTTAACCCAAAAATATTATTAGATTTTCAGCATTATAAATTTATGAAAGGAGTGCTACTTGAATTGTGAATAAAACTATTTAATTAATTATTTCAGGATTTAAATATAGTAAGAAACATGGTTCTGAAATTACTTCATTAAACTGCCAACTTTGTATGCTTTAAAGAAAGAATTTTTATAGCTTAAAATATATTTTATATAGTTCTAAGTAAGCCACACTCTCTCAACTTACTAACATTGGTGAACTTTAAGCTACTGTGGTCTCTGGCCTAACCATATCTTTATCTTTAGTAATTGTGACTAAATTTACACATTAAAATGCACCTACTAATTAATTGCTCTCTCACATCGATTTACTTACTCCCCTCGTCCCCCGACATCAACACACGCTTCTCTCAGCGGTTACAGTTATTATGTAAAAATAAAATACGATGCTTGAAAGCGAAAAGAGAAAAACTAATTGCTTAGTTGCACAAAAGAAAAAAAAACAACATTAGATTTTTCATTTAATAACTGCAACAGCGTTTGGCGACTTGAAACAAAATTGTCAACTTCCTGTTGGACAAGAGAGAGAGAGAAAAATGAAAAATGAAAAAGAAAATGTGTTTGAGAAAAGCAGCAACCGCAAAACAACCAACTAATTGCCTGATTTTCGGTGTGTTTCGTGTGTTTTCTTTCGGAATAAAGGCTTCGCTTACGTCGGCGGCGCATGCGTGGTGAACAAGCGACTGGAGAAGGTGAACAGCGTGGCCATCATCGAGGACACTGGCGGCTTCAGCGGCATCATTGTGGCTGCCCATGAAGTGGGACATCTGTAAGTTATAATCTTACAAAAATATATTCCTTAAGGAATGAATTTAATATCTTAAAAAGGTCCTAAAAAAAAGAGTTAATTGAAATGAAAAATGTGCTTTATTTATTCTTAAATCATAGCCTTTTTTTATAACTTTTTTATGTTACTTCTTTCTATTTTAAAATATTTCTCAAGCTCATAGAGCTTTTTTTTGAATTTTTAAATATTTTTTCTTGCCTTAAATCGACTTGAATGCCACTCCTTAAGTAAGATCATGTTTTTTTGCAATAACTAAATATGATTTGTTTGATCTCTGTCCGTTTATGGGTGGATTGGCAAGCGGAACCTTCCACTTCCCCCAGAGACACACTCTATTTAACGCCCCAAATCCCCGATCGGGAGTTCATTCGGCGCCCAAACTAAAAAAAAATATATACAAACAAAAACATGAATAATTTCCGTTGCTGGAAACTGGTCAATGAAACTCGTTTGCATTTCCGTTTGACATCATTCGGCGTGCAATTAATCAATTAACATTTTTTCCCGCTCAATCAAAATATGTCTCATGCTCGGCGGCCGTGTTTCTATATGTGTTTTTTTTATGCTTCTCAGGCTGGGAGCGGTCCATGACGGTTCGCCACCGCCCAGCTACTTGGGCGGACCGGGTGCCCAGCGCTGTCGCTGGGAGGATGGCTACATCATGTCTGATCTGCGTCACACGGAACGAGGCTTCAGATGGTCCGCCTGCACTGTCCAGAGTTTCCATCATTTCTTGAAGTAAGTTCAGGGGTCACCTTAAAGGGTATAGATATCGTAATGATTTACTTTTCCTTTGTCAGTGGAGACACTGCCACCTGCCTGCACAATGCCCCACATGAGGACAGCGCCTTGGGTCGCTCGCTGCCAGGAACCCTGCTCTCGCTGGATGCCCAGTGCCGCAGGGATCGAGGCACATACGCCTGCTTCAAGGACGAGCGAGTGTGCGCCCAGCTTTTCTGCTTCGACGCCCAGACAGGATACTGTGTGGCCTACAGGCCAGCGGCCGAGGGTTCGGCCTGCGGTAATGGTTATGTAAGTATTTTTGGTTAGATTTCTTTAAGGGAAACCTGTAAAAGGTAGCAAGAGAAATGAACTGTGTAAAGCTTAAGATTCTTCTCAAGGATCCATTTAACGACTTCAAAAATTAACCTCATTTCCTCTATGAATCCACAGCACTGTCTGGATGGTCGCTGCACACCACTTCCCTCCAATATAATTCCCGATTATGGACACAACTATCGTTTAGTATACAAGTGAGTACAGTATAATCGCTAAATTCCCTTTAGAGACTGTTTTTTCAGTAGTTTTTGTTGTGTAAGCTTAGACTTCTCTACTTACTAAAAAAAATATATACAAAACACACACAACCTTTGAGTACACACGATTACACTCAGCAAACAAATTTTTTAATATACAAACTTTTACACCTTTATACACCAATTCGAAAACAACAACAACAACAACAATACGCACACCAAAACACAACAACAATCTGCAATTAATAAACATAGTAAACTCAACAACAAGAAACAAGATGCAGAGGAGGATATTGAAAATAGTAGTGAGGAGACCGATTCGCAGGAGGATGAGACTGAGAATGCGAATGAGAACGAGAACGAGAACGAGAGTAATGAGGAGGAGCAGGATGAGGGCAACACGAGTAGCGAGGAGCAGGAGGCCAATCGGCAGGACAACAAGATCGAGCAGAGCTCAGCTGCTGCTGCCGGCGGCTCTGCTGCTGCTGCCACGAGTTCGACCACCATTAGGCCCAAATCCAAATCCTTTGGCTATCTGCATCGCATTCTGCCCGAAAACCGTGTCCTAGTCCAGACGAGCATCAGCAGCAGCGTCAGCAGCAGCAGCAGCAATTCCGTTGCTCCCTCAGTCACTTCGTCAACAACACCAAAACCGACAACAACATCAACTACACTTACACCGAACATATTCCAAATCTATACACAAGAATTACGCAAACAAATCCAATACTATCTACACATGCTACAGACACAACAACATGCCACGAAATTGCAACCAGAACAACAGCAACAGCAGTCACAACAACAACAGTCGATAGTCCAAATACCTTTGGTACAGAAACAAAAACGCCTTACAAATTATAGTGTAACCAGCAGCACCAGCACCAGCAG
>VNJS01016417.1:0-12450 GCA_008042575.1 Drosophila watanabei
GCCTGCAGGGTCTTCTGCACCGCCCTGGCCACGTTGTAGTGCTCCTCGCCAACGATGTCGGGATCTAGGATGCGCGAGGAGGAGTCCAGGGGATCCACGGCCGGGTAAATGCCCAGCTCGGCGATGGGACGCGACAGCACGGTGGTGGCATCCAAGTGAGCGAATGTGGCCGTCGGCGCTGGGTCGCTGAGATCATCGGCGGGCACATAGACAGCCTGAACGGAGGTGATGGAGCCATTGCGGGTGCTGGTGATCCGTTCCTGCATGCTGCCCATGTCGGTGCCGAGGGTGGGCTGATAACCCACCGCCGAAGGGATGCGGCCGAGCAGGGCAGAGACCTCCGAGCCCGCTTGAATGAAGCGGAAGATATTGTCGATGAAGAGGAGCACGTCCTGGCCATCAATGTCCCGGTAGTACTCGGCGATGGTCAGTCCCGTGAGCACCACGCGGGAACGGGCGCCGGGCGGCTCGTTCATCTGGCCAAAGATCAGCACCACTTTCGAGGAGTCATCCTCCAGGGAAATGACCTTCGACTCGATCATCTCGTGGTACAGATCGTTGCCTTCACGGGTGCGCTCTCCTGCACCCACGAACACCGAGTAGCCACCGTGGGACTTGGCCATGTTGTTGATCAGCTCCATGATGAGCACGGTCTTGCCCACTCCGGCGCCGCCGAACAGGCCGATCTTGCCACCCTTGACATAGGGGGCCAGCAGGTCGATCACTTTAATGCCAGTGACCAGGACCTCTGGTTGGACTGTCAGGTCAACCAGCTCTGGAGCTTCATTGTGGATGAACGCGTGCTTGTCCGCTTTGATCTCCCCGCGGTCGTCAATGGGATCGCCCACCACGTTGAGAATGCGACCCAGGACGGCGTTGCCCACCGGGACACGGATCGGGTAGCCCGTGTCGACGACCTTCTGGCCGCGCCGAAGACCTTCCGTCGAGTCCATGGCCACACAGCGCACCACATTGTTACCCAGGTGGTGAAAGACCTAACAAGAGAGAGACAATATATTAATTGAAACTAATTATGAACTATAGAATTTAAAGAAATAATAATTAAAATTTTAAAGAGAAAACGAAAATAATATCCCACCTCCAGCACCAGGCGTCCGATCGGCGCGTCAACCACCTCCATGGCATTCAGATTCTCCGGGATTTCGTCCGGGAAGTACACATCGATGACGGGACCGATGACAGCATGAATGACGCCTTCACGACCCTTCCCGTCCAGTTTCTTGGCTCCGTCACCGGCCGCCTTTTCATCGCCATCAGAATCTTTTCCCTTGACAGACCCTTCCTTCTCGCCGGCATCCTCAGGCTCGGTTTTGCACTCATCACTAAGCGTGTCCTTATCCTGGTCGTCGCACAGCACCAAGGATTCATGAAAGGAGCGGACATGGTCATGGACGGGGACCTGAGCCAGGCAGCGCTGCATTCCTCGCACTGGAACAACATTCGAGTGGCCAATTCTGAGTCCAACTCTGGCACAGGCTGAAATGGACTCCATTAATTATTTTAAAAAGGGATTGCGGAACAGGTGATGGGCTTACCTGTGGCCAATCTTCCCCAAGTCACCAACATTTTCACTCAATTTTCTTCGCTCCTTCAAAGTTGTTTCGCCTGAAAATTATTCCTGTTAATGATTGATAACTTAAAGTGATTAATGACAGCCGAGCCTTTGTAAATGGAAGATTTGTGGGTTGCAGTGTTAATTAACTGGGTTGTCGCCTTCTTTTTACCTTGCTAATTGGCAAGTTTGAAATTAAAACTAATAATAAGAATAAGAAAAACCAGAAAGTTAATTTCGGGAAGCCGAACTTGCAAGAAAATCAATTCGGAAAGGTTTTCTATGCTAGTTTTTATTTGGTTAAGAAATCAGTCATTTCCGAGTTTTTGAGAATTTTAACGATATAAAATTTTTAAAAAATTTTGTAAAATTGTTTTTTGTTCAAAAATGGCTAGATCGACTCTGCTGTTAGTGTTGATCAAGAATATACCCGACTCTTTCACAGCGCAGCAGGCTTACTATATGACTAATACGAATACTTACTATATGACTGTTACAAAATATAAGAGCATGCATTTTAAGGATAAAACAAATTAATATATCATTTATTTTGCAAAGGAATAAGAAAATCTCCAGATAGGTTCCCACTTAGGCAAGCTTAGGGGTGCACTACATTGGTTGCCATGGCTACCAAAAGTGTAGCACCGAAGCCCAAACATGCTGTAATTCAATCAAAAACTCTTAAAACATGGACGTTCTTTCGCATTACAACTCACCAGTGGTCGAATTTCCGGCCACTCAGCCGCTGGAGAAGCAATATGCTCTGGTTGACAACTGCACCGGCACCGATCCGCCGCCTCCTAGCCGGGACACGGCCACCGGAACGCAGGAGAAGCTAGATATGGCCACGCAAACGGAGCACCGACTGGCAATCAGCAGCAAAGATGTCAAGTACGATGAACGGGCTCTGGCCAAGTGGTTGCGCCAGGTATGTCCCATGGTGGAGCGGGAACTGATGAATCCCACACCGCTGATGGAGGATCTTACGATGAGTGAGTGCCGGTTGGAGGAGGAGCTGCAAGTGTTCACCTACCAGAAGCTGGCCATGGGCGGGGCGGAGAACTCACAGGGCCTGGCCATCTGGCTGAGCGTGCACACCAACAATGCTCCCGTTCTGGTGGCCACAACGGTGGCCCCTCACGACGACTGGTGCGAGCATGTGGACCAGCAGCTGAAGCTCTTCGTTCCCCAAAGGATGTCCCACGGGAGCTATGTGTTCTTTAAGGAAGCCAAGAGCCTACCCTTGAAGTCCTGCCTGCAATGTCTCTGCACGAATCCCTTCAACAAGAACATGTTCGCCGGTTCCACGATGGATGGCGAGCTCTTCGTCTGGCTGTACGAACAGGCCAGAGGCTCTGGTGCTGATGGCAGCGTAGACATAAGGCAGCTTCACAGTGTGTCCTCTGCCCAAGGAGCGGCTGTGGCTCTGGACTGGCCTCGGGAACACCTACTGATGGCCTGCTATGCCAACGGAAGTGTTCGCCGCTGGGACTTGAGCAGGCAGATGTCTCTGGACTGGGAGTGAGTATGAGAGGGATGTGGCATCTGCGGTATTCATTTATTTACTCCACCAGGTACTCTCTACCCGCCTCGGTTACCTCGGAGCCCACAGCCATGGTGGCCTTGGGGCTTGATGACTTTGTGCTGGGCACTAACGATGGCAGCATCTTTCGGTGTTGGGGCACGGGGCGTCAAATCCAATTGTTGGCTCTTAGGCAGCATCGGTTTATGGTTTCAACCCTCCTGCGCACCGAGATGGAGGGCCACCAGTTCGTCCTCAGTTGCGATCTCAGCGGTCAGGCCTTCTATCACGATCTGCGACTCACAGATGAGGTAATGCCACGTTCTTTTCTAAACGCTGAACTCTTTTCAATACCTTACTCTCCAGGACATGGCGCAGGTGATAGTGCAGATACCATTGCCCTTTAAGAATGTCATTGCCTGCAGCCGGGATGGTAATATCATCTACTGTCCCGCCAGCGATGGAGCGCTAGAGTACTACAGGGTGAGCGATGGCGCCCAGGCCCATGTCAAGGGAGCACTGCGCGGCAAGGGAAGCATTATTCGGAGCAGCGATAATGGGTAAGTCTGGTGCAGTTCAATTGAATCATATTTGAACTTGTTAATTTTGTTAATTCGTTTCCAGTTGCTGGCTAATCACAGGCCTCTATGGCGACGAGTTTCAAATCTTCTACGTGGAACGCTAGGGAGTAACACTACATTACAGATAGAGTATCCTTGTATCAAATCACTTTTCGGTTTGTCAGTTTTTGAAATAATCGCTTATATTTGCATTGACTGCTTAATGTTAATGTGTACGGTTTCATCATCTTCTCTTAGGATTGCTATTTACACGAGTTTATTTTAAAATTTCATCAGATCTCTAACAAATACCACATGTAGATATAGACTATATATATTTTCTTTTGTATAAACAAGACTTGCTTTGTGTATAATTTCAAAAAACAAAATGTAGAAAAAAAAACTTAAAGCCATTTTGCTAATATTGCGTTTAAAAAAGTGTTATTTTCCTTGGGGATCTCGATAAAACGTTGCCCCTGCAACGAAGTAAAAGATTCTCTACGTTCCCTTCATCAGCAGGCTTGTGGTGTCGTGGTGGACATGTAAAAAATAATGTGTGTGGCGTACGAGTGTTTACAAAGACGTAATTACAAAATGGCCAGCCTTTATAGCCACTTGCCTAGCGTAATAAATAAATTATACAATTAACATTAACGAGATATATGCGATATATGTATAAATATATAATAGAACTGCACACACAATTTTGCTAAATCTCTCACGCCCAATCAGCTAGCTTCAGTCCGTTCATTCCGTTCACTCCACACATCGTTCCACTTTTCACTTAAGCCTAGATTGCAATCTGCACTTTGCACATATCAAATATAGTTGGTTTCGCGATAATAATAATAATAACTAGAAGCGGCGGATTGGCTGATGATAAATTCAGTTGAAGAGCACCGTATTGGGGTCTTCGTTATCCATCTGCTTAACATGCCGCAGCACATCCTTCTTAGTAATTACGCCGAGCAGGCGACTGCAAAAATCGAATGTTTTGGTTATTTGCTACTGTTTCCAGGAATCACACACTCACCCGTTATGTGTCACTAGTGTCTGGCGCAGTCCCAGCTTACGGAACATGTCAACCACGGTTTCCATTGGTGTTTGATCCGTCACCGTGATCGGCGCCATGTCCAGGATCTTCTTCAGCTTGAGAGGCTGCGGGCCCAGGTTTTGCGTGGGCTGAGTAGATGTAAATAATACTATGGAGCTGCTGCTAATACCCTCGATAAGACGCTTGGCATTGCCTGGAAAGGAATAATTTCGGTTAATTGTTGAAATTGCAGCTCGAAGAGCACCGAGATGCTTACCTATAGCCAAGTTCAGGTCCCTGCGCAACACAAAGCCCACCAAGTATTGATTCTCGCGGGACACCACCACCGGATAGCCGTTGTGTTCCGTTTCCTTAAGCAAGTTCTCTACATCGTCCACCGTCATGGAGTCTTGGGTGATGACATTCAGTGTTTCATTGCGTCTGAAATGTAAATGGTTGTAAATAAAAAATAAAGTTCTTGTATTCTTTTAGCTTCACTCACTTTGGCTGCATAACATCCGCTGCCAGGGTTGTGTGCGCAAACTCCTCCTTGCTGTCGAGGAACGGATAACCATTCAGCGCAATGTGCGCATCGTAGATGCCCTGCCTGCCCAGAGCATCGCCCACCCACTTGGAGGCCATGGCAGCCGCCATCAGAGGCACAATATATCTCACTCCGCCCGTCAGCTCGAACATGATCACCACCAGGGAGACCGTCATGCGTGTCACACCGCCCAGAACAGCTGCCGCGCCCACCACTGCATACAGTCCGGGCGTGATTAGATTGCTGTCCGCACACTCGCCGGTAAAGAACCAGATGTTCGGGTAACTGTATGCAAACTGCTCAACGCCAATGCCCACGATGCGGCCCATGATGGCGCCCAGCAGCAGGGATGGAATAAACAGACCTGCCGGCACTTTCATGCCAAAGGTGAAGATAGTCAGCGCCAGCTTCAGGATAAAGGTGAGCATCAGCAGCCAAATGGAGCTGTAGACACCCGGGCCAGGCTCTGTGACCTCAATGATGCTGTTGCCCATCGTTATGTTCATGCGCTTGTACTCGCTAAAAGAAAATCATTACAAAATTAACTGGTATCGGTTAAAATTAACTTTAAAATGTTTGAAACCCACCACAAGGGATTGGTAACATCTCCAGGCGAGCACTTGCTGACCAACAGGAATATAAGTTCGTTCATGTTCATGCGGGTGAAGGGATTCGGATAGCAGATAATGCCAGTGACCAGAGTCACAAACAACACCTCCATTACGGGATACTGGCCCAGCTTGCTGAACTTCCTGTAGCGGCACCACCACAAATTCGCCTTGATGAAGAACGTACCAATCACACCCTGAAAATGTAACAAAATCAATTAAAAGCTTCTAAAAGCAAAGTAAACAAAAGAACCTTACCCCCATTATTCCGAGGAAAACAAAGGGAATGAGCTCGAAGAAAATCCAGGGCTTGTTGTATTCGACAAAGAAAAGTACGGAATGCTCATTGCCAAACGGAGTCAGCGATCGCAGAACGAATGCCGCAATCAGGGCACAAAAGAAGGAACGCCACAACGTCTTCAGGGGAAAGTAATAGGATACTTCCTCCAGCGAGAACAGAACTCCTCCAATGGGTGCTCCAAAAGCCACCGAAACGCCGGCCGCCGCTGCTGCCGATAGAATCTCACGTTTCTTGGCCTCGTTCCTTCCATATTTGGGGAAAACGTGCGAGAATATGTTGCCAATACAGCTGGCAATATGGACCATAGGTCCCTCCTTGCCCAGCGTGAGGCCAGCGGACACGGAGAGCATCAGGCCCACTGATTTGATCAGCAGCGTCCACTTGCCCAAGTAGCCGCGTATAATGAAGCCCGACAAGATGGTCTTGATCTCCGGTATACCCGATCCGCAGGCGTACGGGGCGAACATCCGCACCAGCGAGGCGCTGAGAGATGCGAACAGCAGTGCCCACAGCACATACCATATATAGGCGACGATATACGGTCCGGTGCCATTACGATCCAGGCCAAAGATCTCCGGCCAGGTCTTCCACTGTAGTTAGAGAGAGCCACGTATCAAGTTATTCAATTTTGGAAGACATTAAGGCAGCACTCAACTTACCGTCGAGCAGTTGCCTTCCTCAAAGACCGATTGCTTGGCCGGGTAACAGCACTGCTCTCGATTAAACCAAAAGGCGGGCGGGCAGATGCCATGCTTCAGGTCGGACATCCAACTGGCGCCAATGTCCACCATGCCGGCCACGCAGCCAGCGGCAATGCCGACGAGTAGAACGCAGAGCCACCCAGATCCGGCATCAATGGAGCCCTGGAAGCACAATTGAAGCAGTCAGAGGAGTTCGTATATGGATAATGGAGCGGCTTCTTACCTTAATCAGATCCCACAGCGAGTCCTGTCGCTTCTTGACTATGTAGCGATGTCGCATCCGGTCGCGGGCAATGTCCCGCTGCCAGTCGATCGTATGGAAATCCTCATACTGACCAATGCCCGGAATATCATCCTGCACATCCGAGGAACCGTAGAAGGAGAGTGCTCCTAAAGATAAAAACAAAAGCACATATAATATCTCCATTTTGACAGAGTAAGCTTGGATTCTTCATGTTCGTTAGCTGTGATCAAAGTTCAGGTTAGTTTTTCACTTACACTGGGGTACCGGGAGACTTGATTACAATTATTTTCTTGATTTACTTGATTGTTTCTTATGGCTAATGGTATCATATATCTGGTTCCTGGCAATTTCCTTACGACTCTATAAACAGAGAGTCAAATTCCCCGACTTGAGCTCCAGTTGCTTACTTTTATGAGTGCTGATTGGGCTTAGCGCTGCGCTAACATCATTATTCGGCTGCGATCGAGTTTATATATGCGAATTAGTGTATTTACCCAACACATTCATACAATACATTTAATTTTCATTCAAATAAACGGCTCTCCCAGCTGGTTAGACGCCGAATATAATGAATAAGCATCACGTGAGTAAACTATGGGGTACTTCGTTCACCTATCGTGCATTTACTCTTTGTCCAAACAGAGAATTGATTCCCCTGACGCCGCAATTATGCACACATGTCTGATTGCTAATGATCGGGGATATTAATTGAATTGAATTCCTCACTCGCAGCAAGTACAGCTGTGTGCCACGCCACCGAAAAAGCGGTGCGGTGCCGAGGTGACGTCGCCGCATAGCGGCACTCATATGATCATGATCTTGATTAACACCGCAGACAGACGCTTTGCGCAATGGGATCTCCAACTCGCGCGCTCGCTCTCTTCTCACTTCTGAACTCACCGTCCATGGGATCGCCGAAGGCACTGTGAGTTGGCACATGCTGGTGGTGGTGATGCTGGTGCATTGTTCGCTGACTGTGGCCACCTGAGTGCCCAAACTCTCGCTCGGTATCCGATTCGGTGGCCGTTTCTCGGTGATAGCCGCTGCTACTTCCGCCTCCGACGCCGCCACCGATCACATCGCCGGGACTGGAGCGCGGTGTGATGTCGATCATATCCTCCTCGTCTGTGCCCGCCGTCGCTGTCAGCGAAGTGGTCAGCTTGGAGTGCTGCGCCAGCGGGTGGTCGTGGAAGGTACCGTCGCTGTCCGCTGTCGCTCCGTTCGTGTGGCCGTTCGACTGGAAGGGAGAAAATAACGAAACCCGAATCAGATATCAGATATGGCTTTTGGCGGATCACAGTTGGCTCTCTGGGCGCTTTGTTTATGCATTGAAACTGATAAGATTAGGATCGGCACAGTGTACACACACGCCTGTACGTGGAATAGTTAATAATTTCCAGCATTTCCGCCCCCTTGTGCCAGATGTTTGTGGATTCGGATAATGTGATTGCTCAAACGAATGGAAATATTGCTAGAAAGTAAGCTGGGTTAATCTGTGGTGAGTAAATTTCGGGAGAATTTTTAAGCGATTAGTAAAAACAAAGAGTTTAAGAACAAACGGAAGTATTTACTGCTTATTTCAGGGATAGTTTTATCTCTTTGTTTTAAGAATAAATAAACCACATACATATTTATCAATTTTTTCACCCACAAATCAAGTTCTTTCAATTGACGTGTTTTTGTGCGTAATGTGATGTTTGTAGATGGGGTTAAGCCCACCTGGGCTTATCACGTATGTGGGTTGCGTACCTTTTTCATCACCGTCTGGTAGGCGGTTATGTAGCTGTTGCCCTCCGCGGCAGCCTCTCTGCTACCCTTCAGGGGAAACTTTTCCATCCTCTACCTGTCCTGCTGCTGCTCAATACGCTTAGACCTTTAGCTATTCCAAATTATTCACGAATTTTTGTTGCGTTTTTGCGTTGCAATCGAGGCAGCGCAGTAGCAGCGCAGCGAGCGCACGTCACTAAGTACAAACACACACTAACAGTTGTTGGGGCCCGCAACTTCACTTTCTTTCCATTTTACTCGATTTGGAGGTGTGCACTCGATCGCGTTGGCATTGAGATGGCTCGAACAGGTATTTTAATCACTTATATAGTACACATTTCTTGGTAAAGTGCCTTACTTTCGTGTGCGAATATTTTATTTGCAAAAATCACTTTAGTGTGACCAGAGCGCGTTAGGTTAGTTAATACCAAATGATAGGAGTATCGAAAATGAGTCGATAAATAGAGTTCGATAATTGATTGAATTGATCTTTCAAATAATTTACATCGTGCGCTCGTTTGTTTTTGAAGAATTTGTATTTATTTTAAACTGTTTATTTAGTATTAGGCGAAGCTATTTGTAGAGCTGGGACTTGAATGTGAACATTTTTCTCAATGCAAGTTTTTTGAATTTTTAGAAATGCAGCAATCTGTAATAAAAAAATAGCTCAAGTTTGCGATATATATTATATATATTTAACGGAAATAACGGCACAATTATTATATTTAAATTTTACAGTATATTTCCCCTATTTCGAACTTTGCCAGTATTATTCAAAGATCCTTAATATTTGTCAGGTGCAGCTACCTGGTCACTCTGGTAGCCGAATTTGTTTACGCCGTACACACATCACGGATTTCGGTTGGGCCAACAACAACAGCACAGCGCGCCAGCATAAACAACGAGAGTGAGATGGCCGGCTTTGTGGCGGTGCACACAGGTTTGTATACACGGATCCGCCCCGACAGTCGGCCAGATGATTGATGGCCGCCATCCGTTTTCAGGGGCTGGCAACTGCATCGACGAGACCAAGTACCAGCGGGTGATCAAGGAGGCCTGCCTGCGGGCCACGGACATACTGCGCAACGGAGGCTCGGCCGTGGACGCCTGCGAGGCGGCCATCATCCGGCTGGAGAACTGTGGCTACACGAACGCCGGCTTCGGCTCCAATCTCTGCCTGGACGGATCCGTGCAGTGCGACGCGGCTATTATGGACGGATCCACACTGAACTTTGGTGCCTGCACGAATGTCAGCCGGGTGAAGAACCCCATACAGCTGGCGCGGCGCATCTGCGACGCCCAGGCCAGTCCACAGCTACTGGAGCGCATTCCACCGATGATCCTCGCCGGCACTGGAGCCGAACGGTATGCCGACGAGGTGGGCTGCTCCATGGTCGATCCCTCCGTTCTGATTTCTTCCAAGGCCAAGTTCCAGTTCAATCACTACAAGAGCAAATACGACATGGTGGTGAACTGCAGAGCGGGCAAGGCGGCCTCGGAGGATCCGGTGCCGGTGCCAGTGCCCGAGCCCGGCGCCGAAGTGGAGCTAGCCGCCGCCCTGGATACCGTGGGCGCTGTGTGCGTCGATGGAGCCGGCAATACTGCAGCGGGCTGCAGCTCTGGCGGCATACTGCTCAAGGTTCCCGGCCGGGTGGGCCAGGCGGCCACGTACGGAGCCGGCTGCTGGGCCACCGATACGGATAAGCTGGCAGTGGCTACCTGCACAACCGGCAACGGTGAGTACCTGATGAAAACGCTCCTGGCCAGAGAGATCTGCAACGGGGCCTTCAGCAACGACTGTGCGGTGACGAGTCTGCACCGGACGTTCAAGCAAAAGTTCCTTGACTCCCCGCTGCTGCCGCGGCAGCAGGATCTCTATGCCGGGGCCCTGACCCTGCTCTACTATCCGGGCCAGAGCAGCGGCGAGGTGATGTGGAGCCACACGACGCAGTCCTTCTGCGTCGGCTACATGGGGACCTCGCAGCGGGCGCCAAAGGTTCGTACTCAGGCGTAGCCGCCAGCAGCCACACACCATCCATCATTTCCCATCCGTTTCCCGTGTGTCTTCTTCTTACAGTTTGTGCACTCGCCGCTGCCCACGTACAGCGTCCCAGGCCGATCGTGCGTCGTCAATGGCCAGAATTTCCATTTGCGCATTTAGATGTGGGCCGGACTGGGCTGGCTGGCTGGCTGGCCAACCAACTAACTAGCCGCAGTGTCTGGCTACGGACCGCCTGCATCTCCCTTATCCGCGGCGCATCTGCAATTCATTTGATTTAATGTTTAATTGCCGCGACAATCGCTGCCAATGCTATGTGGTGGCTATATATGACAGCTGGCGCCGGAGGAGGCAGGGCTTTGTCTTTGGCGAAATATTAAGATAATTAAGCGAAAACTTTTATTGTAAATTCTCTCGTAGAACGTAAGCCAGAACTGTGTTTGTGTATGTACGTACTGCTAGCAATGAAATAGGATTTCGGTTTTCTCAAATGTGTGGCCTCCCCCTTGCTCCGTCGCTCCTTGGAACGGTGCCGTGTGCGCTAGATAAATCAGCCGGCGGCATGCGAGTCGGAATATCATATTCGAGTGCGGGGCATATGTTTGTATCCGTATGTATATTTAGATATTTAGACGCGCTGACGTGTGTGTGCATCTGTGTGCCGCCGATGTCCAAGTGTTTACGGCCATCAATGTACAGAACATAACCCATTAATTTCGACGACAGCAGAGCAGAAGAAGCCGCAGCATGCACACACAATATCAAGGTCCCGAGAGTATGATTTGATTATTTCGAGAATGCTTTTACTTTTAGCGTAAACCAATGGCTGTACATACAAGCATATACTTATGACGCGCGCCGTTCTAAACACATTTGTTCGTATTCACTTGCGGCCCATAATCCAATATCCATTGGTATTCCATGCCATGTATATTTATTGCCAAACATCTCGAGGCTTTCCCAGAACCCCATTTGTAATGCCCAACCACATCGTCCAGCAGCAAGAGCAAATGTAATTTCCATTAGCTGATGATTTATACTGCCTAAGATCGTGTCCCCGACTGTAGTCATATGTATTTAAGAGCTTAGGATCGTAGGAACTAATCAAGCGTGTAACTTAATTTTTTTTGTATTATGATTTATGATTTCGCTAAACGTTATTAAAAGAATATTAAATAGTAATATTAAAAAGGGATGTTTGTATCAAAGCAGGAGCTTTGTATGTCTTGAACAGGTATGTTGTAAGTATAAAATGTGGCTAGTCCAAGTAGAAATTTAGTCACATTTGGGTAACAATAAAAGTAGGAATTGTTTAAATGTCCAAGTCATTATTTATTTCATGGAGATTTTATAGGTTAAAAATATTTCGCAAAAGAACGTTTAATTCTAAGGATATGCTTAGGGAGCAGCAGTTGGAGCAGCGGTTGGAGCAGCAGTGGGAGCAGCTGTTGGAGCAGCAGTTGGAGCAGCGGTTGGAGCAGCAGTTGGAGCAGCTGTTGGAGCAGCGGTTGGAGCAGCAGTTGGAGCAGCGGTTGGAGCAGCAGTTGGAGCAGCGGTTGGAGCAGCAGTTGGAGCAGCGGTTGGAGCAGCAGTTGGAG
>VNJS01016422.1:0-51225 GCA_008042575.1 Drosophila watanabei
CGTACCTAACTACGCTTTGCACATTGAGTATGTTTTAGTAACGATTATGTCTGTCTGTCTTTCATAAGCCCTGCGTTTTTTTTTTCTGGAATTTTTGCCAGCATTTTTTGAAGGGCCATAAACCCCTTGATTCAACTCAATCTCAATCAACTCTTGTCGACAAACTAATTTCTCTCCCGTTTGCTTTGTTCACTTCAGTTTTTCCTTTTTTTTCCAGCTGCTTGCCTCGCTCTTCAGCCTCTTGAGGCTCCTCAGGGCCCTCACTACCTCCGCTCTTCACATTTTCCGCACGCGTTTTATCGCTTGATTCTGTGTGCCAAATCTTGTGATGCTGCGAGGAACGAAGTGAAAATAATTAGAACATTGGCTCAATTGTTCGGAAAATCCCAAGGAAAAAGAAGCGAGCATAATCAGCATAAAAATCGATTGAACGATGATGATGATGATGGGGTCATCAATGGCAGTGATAATAATTATACGGGATGTGCCGATGACTATGATGATGTGCAGCATTCCCCATTTAATTGGGGGCTCTCTCTGTCTCTCTCTCGGTCTCCCTCTCTCTTTGTGTGAAAACTTAATATTTCCCCCTTTAATATCATTCTTTGTTGTTTCGCATTGCGAAAAGAAAAAGAAACAAATCGCCAGCCCATAAATCAAAGGCATTTCTCTGCGCCAGACAGCCCCAAAGATAAGCGAAATATTTATAAATAAATAAATGTAGCCCGCCTGCGGGGAACACAAACCGCTGAATGTTGGGGGTATTCCAGCCTTGCGGCTAATTGAATTGCCATCCGATGCGGGCGAGCGGGCGGGCGCCGCACCCCGGACAAGGTCGACTTATCGACTGTGACATTATTTGGGCAATCCTTTTATATAATTCATAATACAGCGGTAAATGCCAGGCGCCCTTGCGTTCTTTTGTGTGAAACCATAAAAATCGTACATAAAATGCGCAGAAAAAAATGAGGAAGTGTTTACACGGGAAAAATGAATTACTAAAAATTCACATTCTTGAATAATTTAGTAAAGGGAAAAAATGTATACAAGATTTTATTTCTTTACAAATGAAACATTAAATGTTTAATGAAGAATTTTTTTATAATTTTCGCTTTTTATAAGCAAAAGTATGCGATAATGCACAGTTTTATTTTTGGTTAGGTAAAGGCCGAAATAAAACTTTGTAGCATATTTTTAGACACATTTTAAAGTGGTTCGAAATCTCTAATTAAATCTAGCAAGTTAATATTCTTCTTTATTAAATTCCACAACTTAACACTATATTTTCCTTTGTGCACTAAATTTTCCTTCCTCGCTCATCCCTAACTCCTTGCAAACAAGACAGAAAGAAAAACCAAAGACAAGGAGAATTCGGTTGCTTGCGTGAGCTTTAAATATTATAGCATACTTTTCGGCGCCAGCACTTTGTCGTGGGCGTTCGTGCGAAAATCCTTGGCGAGGCGACGGCTAAGGAGCAAAAGCAAAAGGCAAATGTCGGACACACACAGAGACACACCGAGAAAGGATAGGGGAAGGAGGGGGTGGGTAAAGCACAATGACGCGCAGCAGCTACTCCAATATTTACGTAATAAAAAATTCAATTTAGCGAAAGTTTAAAAAACGATGGAGCGAAATTGGCATCGATGCGGATGTTTGGGATGTTCGGATGTTGGATATTCGATATATATATGTATATATAGGAGATAACCCATCGCATCGCGCCGCATCGCTGGGGGAGCAGCTGCAGCTTTTCGCTGAGCTAATGCGGACGCCCTTATCCTTACCCTATATATATCCCGGCCACCTTGCAGATCCCTGGAATCCCTGGGATCCTTGAAGCACATCAATTTCAGTCCCCTGGCCATAAATTCGATTTGCAAGTGCAGGGCAAACATCTCCCGCAGTGTCTCTCTCTCTCTCCCGTCCTCTCTCTGTCTCTCTCTGTGAGCATCGATTACTGCCGGATAGTTTTTTCCCTCAGGAAATTCCGGCGGGGTCCCCACTCCTCGCCCCCCGCTGCTTGTTCAATTTTCAGCTTGAAATGTAAAAAGTAAACTACGCAAAATTTGAAACTGATTGCGCCTGAGGCGAATGACAAACACACACACAGAGGACGAAGGAGTGATAGGAGCAGGTACACTGGGAAAAAAAAGGGATGAACTTGGAGGTTAAATATAATTATTCAGCAAAAATAAATTTATAAAAGATAAATACTGAGCTTATCAGAGATTACTTCCTTTAAAAATTTACTTTTTAATAAAGCTTCCTTTAAAAGCAAAGCATTTTTTAAGTTTCTGGTATATATCAACATTTTTTATTAAGATGAATATTTTCCTTAAGAATTTATCAAAGAGTTTCTCTAAAATAATTCTCCCAGTGCACTTAACACTCACTCACTCATTCGCTGTGTGTGTCATGTCTTGGCTTCCACTTTGGCAGAGATTTGCTGTTGCTCTTTTGGCTTTTTCCGAGAAGTACACGAAATCCTTGAGACTTGAACACATTTGCAATGCTGTGATGGGCAGGATGTCCCTCCAGAAGACCCCCCTTTGAGAGGCCAAGGTTCACTCGCTCACTTCCTCTCGTGCTGTGACGTTGCTGTTGTGGCATACATGGCGTATGCGTAACGCCAGACATTGCTCGCTGGCCGATAAGCCATTTATGATTATAGCAATTGATTGGTGACTCCGTCCGTCGTCAGTCACTTGCCTATCGATTGACGATTACAACACGAACAAATTGGCAATAAAAAATAAGTAATAGGCCAGACACACACTGACACACACACACACTCGTCGCGTATCTGCAAGATACATTGGTCAGAGGCGGTAAATAAATTAAATTTCCGCCACACTGTCATCAGGTGATGCCCCCACCATGCCCCCCTGCCCATGAATATTTCATTGGGGTTTCTGGGCTCTGGGCCCTGGTTCCTGATCCCACACCCTTGCACTTTGCTTTATTAGCTGGAAATTTATGGCGTATTTTGTATTTCCCGTGCGGCAATTGCATTGAAGCCTCCGCCAGCTGCTGGAAATTGCTTATCAATTTATGCAAGTGGAGGTGATAAATTTGTGAGATATTCTAGCTGGCAGATGCGGCTGATGTTTGTGCTGTTGCTGCTGCTGCGGCTGTGTTTGGAGTTTATGCAACCGCAGCGCCTGTGGTCGCTGCACTGACCCAATTCTTTTAGACGGAACTCTCTCTCACTTTGGCCGATTCGCCAGTTTGGCGGCTATTTCTGTAGCTGACCGCAAACGCATCGCTCGCACCGCTTTTAGCCACGTTCCCGTTCCCGTTCAACGTTATTGTTGCCATTCCCTGGCTATTTTCAGCAGGCCAGCCACTAGGAGGGGAATCAAGCGAGTACACTGCGGGAAATAACTGCGAATGAAGGTTTTTGATATGTCTTTTAACTCCTTAGACTTGAATTTCAACAAATTTTAACCAATAGTTGAAGCTTATTCAGTTAAAATGCTCTTAATCTTATATGATTCTTTACTAAAATTATAAGGTTGACTTCTCCATCTAGAATTTCTTAATTCTAAATTGAAAATCTTCCTCTGCTATTTTTGTTCTCAGTGCAACTAAAAGTGGCCGAGAACAATGCACTACCACAAATTCCTAGTCACAACATCATCAGCCTGTCGCTTTGCTCAATCGCAGCTGATAGTTGCTAGTAGTTGGGTTAAGCAAACGTCACAGAGGGGTTAAGTGTAGAGGGTTAAGCCCACACAAATACACACATACACACGCACACTCAGGTGTGACAGCAGACAGGCAACAAGAAAGGCTACACTTGAGGTGAAAAGGTAGCAAGGAGAGCAAAGGCAAGCCAAGAAAATTGCCAAGAGAAATTATTTTAATTCCATCAACATCATGACAAAAGCCAGAGCTGCCGAGGGGTTAAGATGTTTCAGGGTTTTGAGGGGTTAAAAGGGGGCTAAGCAAAGTGTAGAGGACAAGGAAAGCCCCCTGAGAAAAGCCTCACGCTCTCGAGCATTTTCATTAGAGTGACGGCGGTCGCGACGGCGGCGGACGCTGAGGAAAGTCGTCGACCTGCCACAAGAGAGGCAAGAAGGAAGAGCGTAATCCTCGTGCGATTTGTAGTTTAATATGCATGGGAAAAGCATAATTTAATTTACATGATTATCCTGCGGGATCGTGACCGGGCGCCTTGGCCATATGCCTGTCACGGCCGCTAAGCCTTGCATTTGCCCAAAAACACACCTTCTGGGGATCTCTCTTTCTCTCTCTTTTTATTCCCATTTCCCACGCACATTCCTTGGCATTGGCATCGGTTTCAGTCCTGCCCAGTCTTGGCCCTAATCCTCGCCTATATCCTGGGGCCTGTTGGATTGTTGCGTGCGTGGCCAGGATTTGGAGTCAGCAATTTCATTTGTCCCTTGCCTGGCTTAGTCTAATTTGCCGTCTAATTGAAGCTGGACGCTGGCAAATGGCCCAGAAAGCTTCCGGCAAGGAGTAGGAGTGCGGGTTATAGCCAAGATTTTGTCAAAAACAGGGATATTGTGTTGATGTAGGTAAGGAATTTAATTCGGCTTAGATTTCTTCTGAGAAAAAATATAAGAGTTGTTTATAATTGAAATTAGGGGAGTTTTATAATCAAATGCTTAAAGATGCTTATTAAAATCTAGTTTTCCAACAAATAAAATATTTTATAAGACCAAGATAGGTCAAGAAAAACTTCAAAATGATGTTAAACTAGTCTTAAAATTAAAAATAAGTACAGGAACAATAATAATTATTAAATTGGGTAAATTTGATCCCAAAAAACGTTTGCTCGTTTCTCTAAAAACTAAAAACTAAAAACTGAGAAACTTTCTATATAACATAAACATTTAGAAGTACTTCAAATCTATAAAATAGTTGACTTTATATGCCGCCTTATTGATAAATAAAAAATAGTTACCGTTACCGTTTACTTCCATATTCACTCACATTTCTTAAAGCAAAATGCATAAATAACTTTAAAAAAAGGTATCTCAGGTGAGATTTATGCAAATAAAAACTTACCTGTGCTCGTTTTTCAAAGTATTTTTCCCCCCAGCGAGTTCAGTGAACGCCTTTTTTATGGCCAAATGAATTTTCTCACAGCTAATCATCCATTTTTCTCGTTTAAATACGAGCAGCAGGCAGGCAGACAGCAGCAGCCAGCGTTGTACGATGTTTTTTTTTTTATGGCCCGGCAACAAAATGTTTGGCGCTAAAAGGCAAATTTGTAGTCGCCACCCCCTGCCTCACCCCCATTCCCCATCCCTTTTTTCCCTTCACACAAATCAAAGCACATGCAAAAATGAATCATACGCCACGTTGTACCATCGAAACCAGCTGCTCGTAAAGCAAAACATCGCTGGCCGAGATCTCTGCCCTCGCCTTCTCACTCAGGAAAGTACAGTAAAAAAAGAGTGTTTTTATGCGTTGGATTTCCACGACTTTCCCTTACCCCACCCCCCGAAACTCACTTAATTTTCAGTCGCAGCACGAAAGCGCTATAGAAGCGGACATCCGGCGGGAGGACGCCTAAAAGCCGGCAGCACTTTGCAAATGCTGGCGCGTTGGACAAACTTTAATTCATGCAACAAAGCTGAGCCACTTGAATCTGTTTTAACTATCGTCCTCTTAAGGAGAAGGTGTCCTCAGTCTTGTGTCTTCTGTCACCTGCGAAAGTTTCCGGGGCTCTCCTGCCAGGTGTGAGTGGGGGTGTTGTTATATGTGTGTGCTTCAGGTGTCACACACTAGGTGGGGGGCCTGGCACTCGACCAGAGCAAATTAGTTTAGCTGAATGCAAAATGTGCTAGAACTTTGGCCCACGACAACTGACTTAATGAGTTGCAGGTGAAGGGCTTTGCGCTAAAGTCAACTCAGCCCCCCAACTCATGCATTTATGCAGCCAAGGGGTTGAAGGGGTTAAAAGGGTTTCAGTTCACCCTAAGAAAATAGTTAAAGAAAACATAAACATCCTTGAGGGTGAAGCCACAAAAAAGATAACACAACACACACTCGGGTGGCCTGGAAAAACATATTTGCAGGCAACCCTTTTTGCTATAAGCCTTAAGTCCAGGCATTTATTATTAAAATAACTAATTTGTAATGACCAGTGGAAGGGTAAAAAGGGATTCGTATTTATAACTAAGAGTTTAGTGATTTCCAGACAGCAGAAATACATCAAATGTCAAAGGGAAATGAATATTAGGTTATGTTTTAAATTAAAGCTAATTCTTATATATAAATTACTTAATTTAACCCTTGAAATTGGCTACCATTTTCTCTCTATGTAAAACCATGTATGTGGGTGAAGGCTGACGCCTCCTCTTTCAACGTCCACGCCCCAATGTTGTCAATGCATAATGTCGGGCGGACTAAAGTAGCTCATGCATAAACCAGTTCGTTAAAAATTTTGTGGCCCCCAGGAGTTGCTGAGAGATGCGGAGCCGGAAGGTGGAGTTTTTGGAGGCAATGATAAACTTTTACTCTGATAACTAACGGCAGGTGCAAGTGGGCGTAAAAAGGCAAAAAGGTTTCCTCCTACGTATACGTGGCGTATACGTGATTTGCCTGTGTTATGACAAGTGCAATAGATACACAGCAGCGACGACATCGACGATGATGATGATAATAATGTTGATGTTGAGTTTTTTCCCACTCATTCTTTGCCTTTTTGACCTTCACCCGGAAAAGGCGATAACAGTTTGTACCCAGTTTCGACCTTGTTCGAGAACTAATTTAAATTTAAATGATATTGTATTTTCAATTAGCATTTTCTGCCAGAGTGAGAGCGGGAGCCTCTTGCTTTATATATTGCCCACTCATGGCTCTTCTAATTGAAAGCCCAAGCTTTCGGCGGGCACTTATTGAAATTTATGAGCAGAGCTCTCGAAATGAAATTAAAGCGCTAATTTTGAACCTGTTGACCGGCGCGTAGTAGCCGCTGACCCTAATATACACGCGCAATGCTATGCCACGACGCCCACGACAGTGGCTCCAGTGTCCAGTATGGAATCGTGGTGGTGATGGTGGTGGCACGGTGGCTCAGCTTGTCGCCGAGAATGAGCGAGAATGATGTGCAGAAAACGCTGGAAATTAAAAGCAAATAGCACAAGCTTAGACAGAGTTCGCTAGTGGGATGGGACAAGCTGTGAGAGATACAAAGTAGATGCACAGAAAGAAAAAAAATTTGTGGTTATTTAAACTGGAGATTTAACAACTAGAAATTACGAACTTAAGACAAATATTATTTAAAGAATTGTGAACTGTTTTATTTAAAAATTTGCATCTGTTTTGATATCAATATCATTGTAATAAAATAATAATATTTATGTTTCGGATTTCATATTTTTAGAATGCAAATAGTTTAAATATTTAAAAACCAAGTATTCCTGATTATATAAAACATTTTATTTATCAAAATAAATACCAAATTTTGCCCAGAATTACGCATAATGTTTTCAACAACATAAAAATATCTTCCTCACTTAAGAACCCTATTATAGCCACAATTTTCTCTCAGTGAGATTAAGCTTGCGGTGGTGTAGAGTTTTAAGCAACCAAAGCTTGTTTGAACTGGCGCTGGCTTTGCATGGACGTGCCGAAAGGGGGGTTCGGAGAGCAGCGAGCAGATATGGATGCCATGTGTGACACATAAACACAAAACACACTGTGAACGGGCCAAAGAGATGGCGACTGTGAAAGCCATTAATAACTGGGCAACGGTTAATCAAGAGACGCTCTAAACTGGAGCACAGTGCCAGCGGGCGGAACTATAAAGGGGTAGGCAAGGGGTACAAGGGTACCACTGACCAGGACAACGGTTCGAAGGACTCGCATGCGAGTGAATGGAAAACTCATGTCCGAGTCCAGAGCTACAACATTCCGTTTTGCAGCGAAAAGCCATTTTCGCCATTAAAATCTAAATTGTGGCTGCTACGTGAGGCACTGTCTGCACAGAGAACACTGGCTCGCTGAGCTCTGAAATTCAGATATTCAGAAATATATATGTTTGGGACTCCATATAAGGCTAAGCCTGCTTTTGGAGCTTAAATGGTTGTATTTATGAAAGGCAAAATGGTTTAGGAAAGGTGAATGAGCGATAGCAAACGATTTCAATTATAAATATGGTTTTAGTTTGTAAAATGCTGAATTTAAGAATATTTTTTTATTTATTTTAATTATTAAACAAAATTAATCTTTCTATATTATCGTTTGCCAGCTGCACCATTTGGCCCTTTTGTTTCAACCCAAAAAAGAACCCACTTTTCATTTCCACCTTATTAATGTTTTATTAATTACCTTTTCCACTTAATTTAATCGAAATTGGAATGTGGGAAAGTGATTAATACCTTGCCAGTGTCACTGCTGCTGTTTAATCAAGGCCCATTAATAACCATCAATCATAGGAGAAATATATGGTATTTACACATTTTTCTCTCTCTGTGTTCTAAGCTGTTAAGTAGAAAATAAAAATGGCAGCTGTGTCTGCTCGTTGGCTCGCCATTTTCAACATTTTCCCTGCTCACTCACATGCAAATCATAAACAATAATGGTTCTAATAACGCGATGCCACGTCAGTCACGTGGCAGCAAAGAGATATTAAGGCTAGAAGAGTGATAAAGGGGCTCTTTTTCCCCTTGTTAATGACCCCGCCAAAAGGGTTCAAAGTACTCAGCCGCCGAGGGAGGAGGGTTGGCTGGACATTTCGCTCATTTCCCTGTGGCAGCTTTGTGCCTTCTTTCCCTTTATTTTTTTTTTTTTAATTTAATTTTTTATTAAAATCTTTGTTGTCTGTCTGCGGGCAGACTGCACCTTCCCACTCTCTCCGCATTTTCCCCTCCTCGAGTCTGGCGTTATATTTTAACTCGTTTTATCTGGCGTCGCGTTCAAGTGTACGCTCATTATGAACATTATCTCATGGCGGCAGGCAGCCCGCGTTTTCCCCAGCATATTTTCTTTTAATTTGCCGCTTTTGAAACTGTTTATTGAGTGTCAGCGATAACAATTCGCATATTTTAGACCGAAAACGAAAAGCTAAACAGAAGTCCGAATGTGGATTATCTGCTAATTAAACTGAAAAGGCATTTTGCAGTTGCACTTTACCGGGGCCTGACCGGGGCCCGAGTTCGAGTTCAAAGTTCATTGCATGCGGGAAAATCGGTGGAGAGGCACACCCACACACACACACACACACTCACACTCGCATTCCAAATGCGCGAATAAACAATTTGGAAAGCTGACATAATGCCCGCATTAACCGACAAAACCGACAGCGAAAAATGGCAAATATTTGCGGCGGAAAATACTCGTACATGTGGTGCAAACTCTGGGAAACACACAGAAGCAGAAAACATCCGTTAAGATTCACGCATCCAAAGAAGCAACAAAAAAAAAGAGAATGAGCACAGAATGCCGTTCTATATTTGGCGTGGGCGGTATTCTGTTCTCTAAAGGGGCGGAGGGAGTGGGCGTGGCACCACCGACAAACACTGAATTTGTGCGCTGAATGGAAATATTGCACAATTTTATCTTTATTGCTCTCGCAATGTTGAATCAGTTGGGATAGTCCCATCCCCTCAAACAAAGAGACAGAGAGAGAGTGCCGAGCCGGGGATTCAATGCACAAAACGAATTTAATATGTGAAAAATTAACCAAATTATGGCCATATCCTTTGGGTATTTTGAATGTGTATTTGCAATAATGCGCAGATTTACAGATAGCAAAAATATTGTGAAAGAAAAATAAACAGAAATGGTTTGAAATAGTAATAGCGATCTTTTGAGTTTTTAAAAACAAATTATTTGTGTTGCTAAAGATTATTTACTCACACATTTTGTCTTGCTCATAACTTTCATTTAATTTCAAGTTCAGTATTGCTAAACATAATTTAATAATAAATTTAATTACGCAGGAAGCTATAAGAGCTCTCTTGAGATTATTAAAACAAATCATGTGTGTACTTCGACGCACACGAACATATTTTTGCATAAACTCTCTGGCTTATGACTTTAGCCCTAAATCTAGTTCATAATATTTATTAATCAGTCAAATACAAAATTTTACAAAGAAATAAAATGTATAAATATGATTCTACTAAATTATTCTTCATGTGTAAACCTGAAAATCATTTAACACCCACAAAGTTGCGGAGGCTCATCCGTATATATATATCGATTGGGCATTTTGATTGATTGATTGCCGCATATTTTTTGGTCAGTCCTTGGACCATTAGCCCTTTGTCTCGCCCCCAGTGACAAATTTTCTCAATTTCCCGCCCTTGGAATACAATAAATAAATAGAGGAGAGAGAAATAATAAGAGAAGAACTCTCGTGAGGCGAGAGATGTGCTGCTGCCGGCATTGTCTCTTGGCAGTGACCCAGACCCCAGCCGAGATTGGTTGTCTGGCACTTGAGAATTTTTGCCTCTTCCCTCCTGGGTTCATATCGCTATTCAATTTTTTTGGCATTGCGTGAAAATTGCCGGGAAATTGCGAGCTCATCGATAAACTCGAGTGGCCAATATATATATATATGAGTTATCCATTCCGTCCCTCAAGTGGCCGACATCAAGTGGGGAATATATTTGAGTAAATGCCCGATCAATAACGTAATTCAATTTCAATTGTACGCGAACCTGAACGTGAGCAAAAAGCATAAATGCATTTAAATGTCTCGACAAATTGAATTAAGTTTCCCGTTGTCAGCGCCGACCTTTTCTTTCTCGCATTGAAATCATAAATTATTTCCATCAAATGCAAAACAAATGAGGGGCTGCGGGGTCGTAGGGCAACAGCGGAAGCGCCGCAATTTTTAAGCCGAAACAATTTTAAGCTCTTTTCATTTTTCGGGGCGCGCGCTAAATGAATTTTCCACGGAAGCCCCGGCAATGAAATTAAACCTGCCAGCCTGCGTGTCCAGTTTTCAATGAGCCAAATTTCATAGATGGTTGACCAAAAAAAAGTTTATTAAATTGGTTTAGGTATATAATATAATATGGTATAGGGTATATTGTGTGGATTTATTTTGAGTCTAAATGTGGTTTAGAATTTGTTAGGAAAAGTATTAGTTTTTATTTCTTTTCAAAGATATTATCAGGTGAGATTTCTAAAAGTTCTTTGCTCTAACTACATAAACATAGTTTATAAAACCACATAAATATCTTGTTTACAGTTAGAAATATATTTTCCTTTACAAATAAGCCCTCAGGTGAGGCTTTAATTGGTTTTCCCAAGAGCATTACATTGAAACTTAAATCAGGTGTTATTTTATTTATATGCCACACGAAGGGTACCCTTTGTTCCATTTTAAATGAAACTCCCTGCAGTTGGTGGATGGTTATTCACCAGGTTCTTTATAAACACACCACATATATACCATATAGTACACATGCATGTACATTTTTTTTTCACAGTCCATGCAATTAGCAAACAATGCGGGAATGAAAATTCGAGCTTAACGCGTAATATCCATTACGGACATAATGTGAAAAGTAGGACAGCTGAAGAGGAATGGGTAAAACGCAGGAGAAGTAAAACCCTTTTTTCCGCCACAGGAAGCCTGAATGCCGAAGAATGAGGAGGAGAAACAAGGAGGCAGTCGCTAGGATATTCTGCTCTCTGGGTCCGCTTGGCCTGCTCATGCATATGAGCATATGTCGGAAATTGTAACGATTACATGCCGGACACACACAGGAAACGGCGTAGTCAACCCCAAAGCCCCAACCGAACCCGAACCCGACCCGTTCCCCTCCTCTCTCTGCCGATGATCGCCATTGATTGCTAGCGTCTCGGGTGGCGTGAAAAGCATAGCATACATTACAGCGCCTCCTCTCCCTGCTGCTGCTGCTGTTGCATTTTTCACCATAATTACCAAAGCCGTCGAGCAGGCAGCTGCTTAATGGCCTTCACAGACAATGATTTAATACAATTTTAATTAAAATAAATACGTGGCGGAAGAGTGGAAGTGCGGCAGGAATCAATCGCTGGAGTGACTCCTGTAATTGAACCCAAAAGAAGTCATTAAAAAGTTTCTTTGCCCAGGACTTTTGCAGCGGGAAAATGTTGTTGTGGGGGAGTAGGAAGACGAAGACGAAGACGACCGCCCGCGCGCAGCTCATTATAAATTTGTTGATGCTGCATATCTCTGAGATGGCTGCAGGATGGCAGCCGGGGATAGTTGTTGGATGGCAGCAGGCAGGATGTGCTGCGCTCGCTTCCTTTCCAGCCATCGAAGCAGAAGCAGAAGCTCTGCTCCAGCACCAGCACCGGCACTGGCTCCTTGTCTATTTTGGCTTGTGCATATCAGCAGCTTTTTATGCTTACCACAGCTGAGGGGGAGAGGGTAATGTGGTGTTCCGGCTGTACGCCCTCCTTCCAGCTGCTGCCTCAACACATTTCATTTTCATCTTTGCCTCCGCAGGCAGCCGCAGGGAAACTTGTCTAAAAATCACGCATAATTTATTTACCATAAACAAGATGAGGAACAAGAAAAGCCGACGATGGCCGCCTGTCATCCGGAACAGGGCTAAGACAGAGAGGGACAGAAACAAAGCCAGAAATAGAGATGGCAACAGCCAAGGGAGACGGAGGCAGACCCGACCGACCGCCTGCTGTAAAAGTATGGCAAACAATTTTGGATGCCAGCCCAGAGATTGCAATAAAAACATCAAATATGCAACAATGCAGCATAAGGGAAAAATGCAGGGAAAAACCGGAAAGCCAGGCAGAACAGCAAGGACGAGCAATCAGCTAAAAAAAGCAGAGACAGAAAAAACAACAACAAACTAAACTCGATTGAAGCTGCATTGCAAAAAAAATCGCTTTATCTTCATTAAGTCGAGCAAGATATCATTGCAAAAAAAAAACAACAACATACCCACACTAGCTCCTCCAACAGACAAGGCAAACAAGGCGAGGTATCCTCCTGCGCAGGAGCCCAATCCTGCCCAGCAACTACCGCATTGAATAATAAATGCAACGAAAATAAAAATAAGAGCGCTCTTCTCCGGCAAAGAGAGAGGCGAGGCGAGACTCTACTGGCGTGGGCGATACGAGTACACGACGCAGGGATAAATGGTGGAATCATGTACACGTCTACCTCCACGCCCCCGTCAAGGATAAAGGATAACGGCGGAGCGTCAGGTGAAGACGCACGGGGGGGAGAAGACCTGCCTGAAAGTGGATACCACACACAAACACACCCACATATATGCATTGTTGTCACTGAGCTCTATCTGTGTGTGTGGTCCTTGAAGGATTCCATCCCCCGCCTCGCTGGGCTCCAAATACAAACGAACCGTGGCGAAATTATTGCAGCGAGCTCTGAAGCGTAAAGCCCAGGCTCTTAAATGGGCATCCACTCACTGGTCACAGCGGCAACTTCCTGGCCAAATTACATTTCGTCGGGCTTTAATGATCAGGGAAAATGGCTTCAATAGTGGGGAAAAGGGGGATGCTCTACCACCCGCCGAAAGGTCAAACGGTCATAATTGTGTGTAATTGAAGAGGTGTCTTCGCAGGGAGATTCAATAATTACAAGAAATTAAGTATAATTAAGGTATTAATGGGGTATAAACCTACCTTAAAACCTTTGTTAATTTATATTAAAAAGATTCAATTGAATTTAATATAAAAATACAAGAAATTCCTTTATTTACTACTAGATTGCTTAACTATATAATACGTTTTTAAATCAAAAACTCTGTTACCCATTAAACTCTTTATTTTTTTACTCATTTTCTTCTTCATTTCTCATATTTCCCTGATTTATTTGTTTGCTTTACTAATTTTAACACTGTTGTTATCTTAATTAAAGCCAAAAATAGTTGCCTTTTCACAGATACTTTTTGCTTTTATTTATATTTTTCAGCTTGAATGCATTTTTCATGGTTTTAAAATGAAAATTTATCAAATCAACAAGCGGGGATTTATGGAAAATAATTGCAGCACAGTTTTGTCCGTTATTTATTTAGTGGTCAAGTGATTTATGACTACTTTTTATCCCCCAAATCAAAGGTTGTAAATTATTTGGGATTTAGGAATTAGTTTGTTAAGCAAAGGTAAGCTTTTAGCTTAAAGTTGGGTATGTAAAGTACCTTTAAACTTAGAAAACTTTGCTTTAGTTAAATCTTCGCTCTAAAAATCCCAACTTCTCCTTCACATACACTCCAGCACCCACTTATTTCAGGCATAATTATTCATTATTCAGTTTGAATCGTAACCGATTTCCAGTTGGCATTCTGCCTGGCAGCCTTTTAATATTCCTCGCAGGCATTCGCAGGTTTCCGCTTGATGACGTCGACGATGATACGGATTGCTGATGGGAATGGGATTGAGAGTGGGTTATGGGTTACGGGTGCCCCACCACCCTTATTGTTCTATGCAAATACTGGGGAGACGGTTGAGGGGAAGACGGTAGGAAGGAATGGTAAATTGTGAAGTGGTTACAATGCATTTTTATGTGCAAGAGCGCTCGCTCGCTAAAAATTTATTGAAAACGAGCTGGAATATTTGCATGAGCGAAGATGAACAGAAGGACGGAAGGAGGACGAAGGTGCCCCAGATGCTGCTGCTGCTGCTGCAGGTGTGCAGCCAATGAAAAATCCCACCCTTAACCTTTTATTTTTTCGCATTTCACTTGCATATTGACTTGACTCTCAACCCCCTCTTTCTCTCCTATCCTTGCAGGCCAAACGGATACAGAGCAATGAGCTGGCCGCCATCAAGGTCATCAAGCTGGAACCCTCCGACGACATACAGATCATCCAGCAGGAGATCATCATGATGCGGGACTGCCGCCACCCGAACATCATTGCCTACTACGGATCGTACCTGCGCAGGGACAAGCTATGGATCTGCATGGAGTTCTGTGGCGGTGGCAGTCTGCAGGATATATACCAGGTCACAGGACCCCTAACCGAAGTCCAGATAGCCTACATGTGCCGGGAGACGCTCAAGGGATTGGAGTACCTTCATTCCATGGGCAAGATGCACAGGGACATCAAGGGTGCGAATATCCTCTTGACGGAGTACGGCGACGTCAAGCTGGCGGATTTCGGTGTCTCGGCGCAAATAACGGCCACCATTAATAAAAGGAAGAGCTTCATAGGTGAGTTTAAAGTTCGTTTACAGTTTGGGAAAGAATTTTAAAGAAAGTGGAAAAGTTGTAAAAGAAATTTCTGGTTGAAAAACAAATTATCTGTCGTGCAAAAATAAATTCAAAGACTCATCGTCCCTCGTGGATTTATGCAGATTGAACAGATCGATCGATTTTCCCAGCCAGCCAGCCAGCACAGCTTGTCCCTAGGAAAAACCGCTTGCTCAGCATTCATTTTGCGAGGAAAAAACTGCGAAATCGTTTTGCATCAAGGACACTCCTCGCCCACGAGGAAGTCAGTCACAGTCGGAGTTCGAGTGGGTAAGCGCTCGGCCTGCCTGCCTGCCTGCTGTCACACAAAGTGTTTATCATTATGAGATCCTGTTTTTGTGTGCACAAAGGCAAAGTATCAAAGCAGAAAAACGAGTGCCGAGTGTCCTGACAGGAGCAACAATTGCGTTTAACGCTTCTAAACAGCTGTCAGAAATGACAGAGCACAAAAATAATACCACACAAATAACACGCACCAAAAGAGAGATGGTATGGAGATGGAGGAGGAAAATCAAGTATACGTCCGAGTGGTTCTTCCCTGAATGGAGTCTCCAATTGAATGCAATTCAATTAGGAGTAGCATTATAATGCCTGTCCAGATACAATCAAAATGCTATGGCTATGCTCCAGAGGGAACAATTCAATTTGCGGAATATTTCAAATGCAGGAGGACTTCTCTCTAACTGGACAAAAGTATCCAAACCAGCAGGTGGTCTCAGGCCAG
The DNA here is from genome assembly GCA_008042575.1 of Drosophila watanabei. Lineage (NCBI taxonomy): Eukaryota > Metazoa > Arthropoda > Insecta > Diptera > Drosophilidae > Drosophila > Drosophila watanabei. Next base: position 15,879 of record VNJS01016422.1, read on the forward strand.
ACTGGTTGGTCTTTGTTTGCTCTTCGTCCTGCTGGGGAGTCAGGGAGTTCTGCCTTCAGTCCTTTGTTATTGCTTCCTTCTCCTTCGAAAACTGTGAAGCACAAAAGCAAATAATTTTTGAAAAATGTCCCAATTTGGGGGGAGAAATCTTTGCCTTCGTCTTAGTTTGTTGGCTACTTCTTTTGTGGGCAGCAAACAGGCTCCCCGTTACTTCTTTGCTTACTTGTGCTCCTTCCACTTCAGCTGCTTACTTTTTGGCCACTAATAGATTTCAGCTTTTTGTAATTTTTCTCAAGCTTTGCTGCAGCACTAAGCCGAGATTGCCAAAGGAATTTCTTAACTCCAAGAGAGAAAGGAAAACATTTGGGGAAAATATGAGCACACTTGAGATTATTTTATAAACAGTTTTAAGGCTGGTAACGTTTTATTTCTTAAAAGAATTCAGCTAAAGCTTAAAGACTTTCCTGATTTCTGTTACATTTTAATATTTCTTCTTTACTTTCCTGCTTTAAGGTGTACTTTCTTCACCCTCTTAAGCTGTGCCAGCGTGTGGTATACGCAATTTAAATGTAAATAGCAACTTATCAGTCACAGGCCATGTTCTGCAAAAAAATATAAGGGAAGGTCGTGTCATGACAACTTGCAATCTAGCGACGAGCAGACGAAGCGACGATGATTTGCATGAGCCAACAGTATCTCGCTATTTTTTCCACAGCAGACTTGCCATAGTTCCAAGACTTTGCAAAATGAGATTTTGCGGTTACGAAGGCCATCAGTTAAGTCCTGTCCACGGCTCACAATTAATTATTTCAAATGCTTTGGCTCGGCACTTAATTAAAATTCTCGCAACCCTTCATCGGGCGCCTTTGACACTCGCCAGCTAATTAAGTTATGACAGCTGGCTCTCTCCTCAGTCTTTATTCTCTCAAAAGAAAGGGCTTAAAGGACCAGTGCTCGACGTCCTGTCGCTAATAAAATCTAAGCCGAGTCAACTCAAAGTTCATGACATTTTCTGAGAGAGGAGCACATAAAAACCGGCATCTGATTTGATTTCATTAACGCCAAATTGGTTTTATCCTATTCCTGCTCGAGCAGTTTAATTTTTAATGCCTGCTTTTGTCCTTCGACGGATCGCAAGTCCTGTCGTAAAAGCGAAAAGCTGCCATAAAGCAAGCTCGCAGAGCGCTAATTTGATTTCAGATTTATTTGAATGGACAAGTCCTGGGTAGTGTGTGCTGTGCTCTGATTAATGTGCTGCAATTTGTGCAGCGAAAAGTTGTGCAAAAAAAGAAATATATATAAATATACAGAGGAGAGTTGCGGGTTGAGAGTGAGTACGGGCGTGGCAGCAGCAAGTTTAACGACCTTGAGGTCGCCGCTTTGCCCCTTTGTCTCCCTTAGTTCTTTGTTGCCACTTTTGGCTGCATTTTCATGACGTTTTCGAGCTGAGCGAGCATCTTTTGTGGCATGTCAATGTGGGGAGCCTCACTAGGGTATAAGAGGAGGAGCCTGTCTGGAATCTGGAACCTCCTGCACACTATCTCCTCCCGTTCCCCGTTCCCTGATCCCTGTTCCCAGTTCCCTGTTTTGTGTGAAGCTGTCAAACAATGTGACGTCCGCTTACTGTTATCATTCCGCAGGAGGCGATGGAAGAGGGAGAGAGTGAGCTCCACTTCAGCTCCCTGCCATTCAGCTTTCACCCATTGTGGCTCTGTTGCGACTGCTGTGACAAATGTGGTGATAAGTGTGTACACACACCACCCACCTAGACCTCACCTCGTCGTCGTCCTCATCCAGGACCAGAACTCTTGTCTGCATATGAGCACGAGGTCAAGCCCCGAATCGCTACACGTTTGGTAGCAGTCAATTGCTGGGCTGTCATCGATTGTTACAAGGATGCCATCGATAGGGGGAGAGCTCATTTAAGGATCAAGCTGAAGGTAGACACTTTGAAAAAGTCATCAGAAGAGTACTGAAGGTTTTTGGCAATTTTAATGGGGTTTTAAACTGTTTTTGATTCAAAAATGATTAAAACTTTAAAAGTGCTTGAAGGTTCTTTAATGTTCCTGAAGTTTCTTAAGGTTTAAAAGCCTAGAGAGATATTTAAACGCTATTTTATAAGCTTAGAACTATGAAATTAAATGTTTTTAGTTAAAAATGAGATTTCTATTGAAAAATAAAATTAATTTCTTTATGAAAATAATATTTATTTCCTTACAAACTGAGCCTTTTAAAAGGTAAAACAACTCCACATAGCCAACTTTTAAACACTTTTAAAGGAGTTTTCAAACCTCTTAAGATGTTTGTGATTAAGCCTAATGGCTTAGATGAGCTCTTGAGACAAATTTTGTATACAAAATTACATTTAGAATTATTTTTCTAGTCTTATCACTTTGAATAAAATAGAAAGCCTTTGATGTTTAAAACCATTTAAATGTTTTTAGAACCCCTAAAAGGCATTTTAAAACCCCCGCACTTATTCCTCGATTTAAGAAAGGTACTATCTCTTTTTTTTAATACATAAAACCAAAAAAAAGAAACAATGCTATTAAGAGTCAGAGTCAGAGGAACACAGAGAACACAGAGGCTGAGCGTTTGAAATGGCGACAGCCTGACGCTTTTATTATTCAATAAAAAGGTGCTTACGTTTGTGTTTAGTGTCATTAACAAGTCAATGGCAACACACGATGGCCAGGGAGGAGCATCCACACCCACTTACACCACATTACGCCCCCTATTTGGCTCTGGTATTTCCCCTTATTCCAGCCGCAGTTATGCCATAAAGATGAATACACACACGCGAGTGTGCGAGGGTGTGTATATGGAAGAGGAAGCGAGGTCTGATCCTAATGTCTCCCTGGCCGCGAGTTGACGGAAATGCGTCTTGGCCTTAAATAGAGTTGCAGCTTAAGAGCAGCCTGTATTTGCCATTTAATTCTGTGCCTGTCGCCTTTAATTTTTTCCACCCAACTTTGACTTTTTTCTTGGTTTTTTTCTCCTCTTCTTTTTTTTTGAGTTCAGGAGCAATTAACAAAATGATACTTGACTGGCTGTTGCTGCCGCTGCTCCTGTCACTTTGCGGATGAAATTGCTTTCCTCTCTCTCTGTGTTTTTGTTTGTGTATCATTGGTATCCCAGTATCCCAGTATCTCGGTATCTCTCGGTGTTTGTGTTGCCCTTTAATTAAAATGCATGCGAAAGTTCCTGGGGAACGGGGGAATTCAGAGTCAGAGTACAGCCCGAGAGTTCGATTCCGGTTCACTTTGTCCCGAAACAATGATGGAGGCCTCCGGGGAAATATAGTACACCGAAAACTCTCAAAAGTCTTTTGGCCATATATCAAAGAGCCTCGAGAAAACCTGATTTTCCACCTTCGTTGTGGTTTAATTAAATTGAAAATACAATTAACTGCCACGACTTGGCTCTGGAAGGAAAATTAATTTTCTTGGGGGCGACATCCAGGCATCCATCCAAGTGAAACTACTCCAGCAGATGCTGTTACTATGGCGTTAGCTGCTGCTGCTGTTGCGAAAATGCTTGCCTCTCGCTGCAACATGGCGTATGAGTAATGGACGCATTAGCCTCCCTCATAAAACGTGCGCCGCGTCGTCGAAAATGTGTGGCAAATGCTGGCAGTCTGGGGACTTTGATTACCTTGCTCTCTGCATAATTCAGCAATTTGTTTATTTTTGCACAATTGTCACATTTGGAGGCAGTTATAAAAAAAACGCGCTAATTAAATTAAAAGCAGCCGGAATGAAATGAATAAATGACAGGCATATAATCGCCAGCAATGACAATGAAATTAAATGCTGCATAAAGGCTGCATAATTAGCAGAGTCAGAAAAAAAGAAAGCATGGCTATTAAGGCAATTTTATCCTGTAATAGTTGTTATATCGAATCTATTTATATTTAAATTATCTCTTTATCCAGGTACACCCTATTGGATGGCTCCCGAAGTGGCTGCCGTGGAGCGCAAGGGCGGCTACAATCAATTATGTGATATTTGGGCCTGTGGCATCACAGCAATCGGTGAGTTAAAGCTACCTTAAGCATAGTTTAAAACCGTTTAAAACTAATTAATAAATTTCCGTAAACAGAACTGGCGGAACTACAGCCCCCCATGTTCGATCTGCATCCGATGCGCGCCCTCTTCTTGATGTCAAAGAGCGGCTTCAAGCCACCGACACTGAACAACAAGGACAAGTGGAGTCCCACCTTTCACAATTTCATCAAGACGGCGCTGACGAAGAACCCCAAGAAGCGACCCACCGCCGAGCGACTGCTGCAGCATCCGTTTGTCCAGTCCGAGATGTCCTTGCGGGTGGCCAAGGAGCTGCTGCAGAAGTACCAGAGCCCCAACCAGCAGTTCTACTACTATCTCGATGGGGACGAGGAGGTGGGTGCTCCAGAGCCACTTGGCACCTTTTGCGTAATTTATTTACGCTTTTAGTTGCGCCTTAAGCGCTCTCTCTCTCTCTCTCTCAAGGAGCCAGGATTGGTCAAGGATTTACGGCGCCATTAGACACACTTTTGGGAGCCTTAAAGTTTCGGGCCAACTGCTGCTCCTGCTTCTGCGACCTAATTAATTTCCAAAACTAATGCAGCTGTCTAGACATTACTTAACGACAGCTGCAAATGCCAAATCAAATTGAAGTTTAATGATTCCGCCAGCAGGCACACACACAGAGACAGCCATTTTAAAGGCATTTGCCCAGGGAGAGCAGGAGCTTTGAGGAGACAGGAGGCAGGTCCTGTCAACTCATAAATCTTCAATTTGTTTTGGATGTTTTACAAAACTTTGCGGAGCAGCCGACGCCGCTGGCAAATAAGTTTCTCCTCTCTAGTCTTAGATATTCAAATTTTACTTAGCTCAGTATTTTTTTTTTTTACTTGCAAAAGCACGCATCATGCTCTAAAATCTCAATATGATTTTGATTTATGAGATTTTATCGCCGAGCGGAAACTTTGTCGCCGAATGAGTGACGATGGGGGGTTTGAGCTGCTTTCTTTTCCTCTTTCCCCCTTCCTTTTTTTAGTCCTTTAATGTATCCTGTTTCTCTTTGGTTTCTTACAGGCGGTAGCCGGTGTGCCTCAGCGTATTCCCAGCAAGATGACGTCGCGCACCAATGGCGTGCCAGCGTTAAATCACACACTAAAAACCGGTGAGATTGCAGGCTAAATCTTTGTATAATTAAAGTTAATATTATTTTTTCTTCTCTTTTCTTAGGCATGACGAACTCCACGTGGAGGAATGAGCGATCTTCTAGTCCCGAGACGTTACCCAGTGACATGTAAGTTGAGTTGCAAACGAGAGAGCTCTCTCTTTTTCTCCGCTCCGTTTTCTCTCTCTCTCTCTGCCTGAACCTATGCTACAGTTTTTTACTCGAAACACTATGGTTTTTCTTACTTGCGAGACTTGGGTTTTGGTACTTCGGTTTCAGTTTACACACACACTATCACAGAGACATACACAACCACTCAGACACACTCTCTCTCTCACTCTGTACTAAATGCAGCCCGCAAGTCAGAGCCAGAGAGCCTTTTCTGTCAGCCTTTTGTCCTAAGGGTAGTGGGCGCCATCAGCCATTAGTTAAACCATTCTATAGCCACTTCTTCCGTTCTTCTTCTCTTTATAGTTGTAGGCGATCCAAACCGAAATTGAGCGGCACCCTGATTATGAACATGTCTTTAAGGTTTGGCCTGGAACAGGGGGCTAGCACTGCATTGCATGTTGCGCTTTTTATGCTGGCGGTTCGAGGTTCGGGGTGGCCACAGCACGCTCGCTGTGTGTAATTTGCTCGGAACTTTGGCCAGTCCAAGTCCATATTTTGTTGATTTTCTATTTTTTTTTATACTTTAGAAGCACGTATTCCCGGGCAGCTATGTGTTTACTTACGTATTTCGTATAGCGTAGTATTTTGCTGCATTTTCATGTGTATGTTGGTATGGCTGTTATACACGCTTGCGCTTAGTTGCCGCTACGTGTCTGCCGCTGCCTGCTGCCTGCTGCCCCGGCAGCTTGTGAATTTTTCATCCACTCCATGGACGAGTGCGAATCCCTATTCTCCCAGCTACCCAGCTACCTAGCTACCTAGAGCTGCTACCCCAAGTTCCCAAGTATAATTGCAACCTGGCATTGCATGATTCCCCGGGCAGACCTTCGGCAAACTTGTGGGCTATTTAATTGCCAGGCCAGAAGTAATTACGCAGGGAGCAGAGCAGGCAAGCAGCCAGTCAGTTCCACAAGTTCCGCCCAAGATCCAACATAATAATAATAATAATAATAGTAAGGCCGGGATCACTGAGAAGCTTCGAGGAAGCAACAACAAGAATTCTGGGATAGCTGAAACTAGCTGGAAGTTTCTGCTTAAGCTTTGTTGCTGAGGAAAAAGTTTATCCAAGAAATCAATTAACGCAGCTAACTGGAGCAAGAGCCAGCCAAAAGGATAGATGGATGGATGGCGTATCAAGCATACGCCCCGTGGCACGCAGCATTGCAGCTTCCATAAGGCGCAGAGGAACAGAGAGAAAATAAACAAACACAGCTTAGGTTAATATTTTAATTTAAAATATGAAACGAGGAGCGCAAAACCAGTGAGAATTTCATGTTTAAGGGTTTAGTGCCGACATTAAACTCAGGAAAAATGGTATAAATTGAATTTTAACTCCCTATTTCTCTCTGTGTCGCGGCCATTTGTCATTTTAAATGATTACACATTGTTGCCTCGCTGATGGAGGAGTTTGGCTCGTTTAATAAGCCCGTTAGCCCTTCCCCCAGCCGATCAGAGGGAGGACTAAGAGCAGTCTGAGGGGGTGTAAGGTGGCGCCTGGGAAGTGCCCGATTTGAGTTATGTGGCAAACACTTTGCCGCAGCCGCCACTTGAATGTGGTGGAGTGGCGGCGGCAACGCAGACAACAAAGCCAAGTGGCTCTATGTCTATGTATGCAGGCGAGGCTCAGTCTCCAGTCTCTCGTCTCTCAATTTTATTTGAAGCCATAAAAACGGCTGCGCCAATTTCTATGTACTGAGCGCTACTTACAAGCGACGACTTGCTGGCTAAGTGCCACGCCCCCAGCCCCACAACTTCCGCTGCTCTGTGGCGCCCAAAAAGTTTGCTCAAAAATCTGGCTCCCTCTTAGGTCCTTCCATCTTACGCCTTTCTTCTGGGCTGGTGGACTGTCGGCCGTCATGGTTAATTTCATTTAAACCGTCATAAGCAGAAAGTACAACAGGAATTTATTTTCATTTTTTTGCTTTTTGTTTACGCATTTTGTTGTGGCGAGAAACCCAAACAAAAAGGGAGCCTTATTAATTGCCTGGCAAAAAGAAAACGATTAAAATGCGGGGGAAAAGCTGAGAGAAAAGCATAGAAAATGGAAGAAAAGCGAGCCAGAAATTGCCACATTTTTTAATATCCCGTTTATGGAGCTTTCAAGTGGGGAAATGGGCTCCGCCAGATGACATTAGGCGAAAATTATGAACATGCCAAATTAGCTGATGCGTTTAATTGGGCGTAAGGATTCAGGGTATTTTTTTGCTTCTTAAAGTATATAGCTACCAGGGCTGCTGAACACTGCAAACACACTCTAATTTATATTAAATATACTACAATATACTACAACCAGATTATATATCTATATATATTTAATAATTATTAATAATGCTTTTGACGATCTGTGAGACAGTAGCTTTGATTTTTTCCTGTTTTCAAGTACTGGTTTTTCTAAACTAACTTCCGTTTACTTTTCCTACTTTTGTATTTTTGTTCTCTTCTTACATTATTTTTTTTTTATGAAAAAAACAAAAAAACTTAACACCTTTGAAATCTTTTTTGTTGATATTATTTTTTATGACTTTTTCCGTATCTTCTTTTTGTTTTTGTATTTGATTTTTGTAGGAGCCTCTTACAATATATTGATGAGGAGCTGAAGCTAAGGTAACTACACCCACCAATGTATTCCTTTAGACTCGAGCCCCACATGAACCACCCGGCTCTCTCTCGGTGTAACAAACCCCAAACCCCTCACATAGATCATAGACTCAAGCACACTAACCCTGCCCCACTATCGTAATTCATGTTTTACTACACTCACAAGGACACCTCGTTGTTGTACATAGGAGGGGTTTTGAAATTAATGGTATAACCTGAAATTGGCAAAAATCCTAATATTTGGAATACCTAACAGGGGCAGCTATAATGGGAAAGCATTTTCATCCACAAATAACAAATAAAATGCTCTTAAATTTGATTTATACGATTGTAGAAGAAATAACAAATACTGCGTAAAAGTATACTATGATCAAATTCATGTCATTTCGTGAATGGAATGCATACTTTTAGATACATTTAAAAAGAGATTTTCAACCAATTGGACTTTACTTAAAAATATCATTGCATACTTTGAAGACTTTTTAGTTTTCTTTCTATTACAGAATTTTATTAAGAAAAAGAGCAGCAACTCATTAAATTGCTTTTCGATTCAAGTCCTAGAAAATCCAAGTTCCTAGTTAGTAAAGATTACCTAGATATTTTCTGTACCATGCAAAACTCTTAATTTGACTTTGATTTAACGCTAAGTTCATCTCAGCAAGTAATGAAGTTCCTCCTGGCTCTCCTTACTTGGCCACCTCTTCACATGCACACTTTGCAAATTTGTGTGAGTTTATCCTGTATCCTGACAGCCGTCAGATACGCAGCCTTCACAACCACACCACACGCACACACAGGACACCGCCTTGTCAGACTTGCAGCAGCAGCAACAGCAGCATCATTATCATTATGAACAGGCAGGGCAGGAGCTCATCTTGTGGCCAGGCAGGCAGGCAGCAGGCACCTTGGTTTATTACTGCCGATACTCGTCGTAGCAACATTTTCATTACGCTTTCCCTGCGTCCATTTATAAACCATATTAAGTTACGGTTGCTGTGTTCTGTTCTGCGCCTCCTTTTCTTCTACCCATAAGTTAGTTTCACTTTGGCATTCTTTGTTTGCCAAACTTCTTTTACTTTCGTGCTTTCCTTATTCTTTTTTTTTATTTTTTGTCGTAGAAGAGGAGAAGAGGCTTTTGTTTTGTGGGTTTATTGTCTGTGGGGCGAGCCTTTGTTCGTTCGTATTTCTCCTAAACTTTTGCCTTTTGTCTATCGAATAGAAATAGCTGAAAACTCAGAGGAGCAACCCAGAGAGAGCGAGATTACGTATACGCACCGTGGGTAGCCAGAAAATGACCCCATCGATGGCTCAATTATTTGCCCAGAAACATACACAGTCAGTGTTCTCAACTAATTTATACAGGACAATTGGTTTATATTTTCGGTCAGAATTTATGCCTCGCTGGGTTGTCGCTCGATTTGTGCTCGGCTCTTTTTCACAGGTCCTTTTACTGCCAAGCCACCGAGCACCCTTTTCCGCCATGTTTATTGTTTATTTATTTGATGTGTGTGCAAATGGCCGTCACATTGCTTTTATTGTTATTATTATTATTGGCCCTACTACTACTCCTCGTAGCTAGCTAGGAGCTGGAGTGCAAACAAAAGTAATGCCACACGTAGCCAGGAGGATCCTGGACCCCAAAATCTCTGTCCTAAGATATGCAGCATTTATTTCGATTTCCATTCCTTGTTTGTATATTGATTGAGGGGGCCAAAGCCTAAGCTGTTCTGCGGCCTCGGGGGGGAAAACACGATGAAAAACAAATTGCAATTATGCTAACATCAACTGAAAATTCTCACAAAACTAATTCGGCAAATGGGAAATGGAAAATGGGATTCCTTGGGGTCAGTCTGGCTCTCCGTCGCCGTCTCCGTCTCTGTGAATTTTCCTCTGCAGCTGTTGAGATTTTCCAGCAAATTTTGTTTGTTTTTTCATCTTGTTTTATTTTTGGGCTAAATTGTTCGCATTTTGTTTTTAGAATTAATTTTCCCAGCATTTTCTTTTCCCATTTTTTTTTTCGTGCTGCTGCTGTTTTTGTTTACTGTTGCTGTTTCTGTTTTTCTTGCTCTCTCCCTCTCTTTCTCTTTACATTTTCTACATTTTCCTGTATTCTGTGCATTCATGTGCGAGGCAATTTTCTATTCAAGCATTTTCCCCATTTCCATTGGATGTTTGAGCATTTTATGCTTTGCATCTCATGCATAATTTATGGCTTCATATTAGTTTATTTATTTATTTATTTAACTCGCACGTCTCACACAAAAAAAGGCGGCAACTAGGACTTCATCAGGACACGTTTCCGCAAATAATTTCATTAAGAGCATAATCCGCTTAAGGGCAGTTTATCATTTCAATTGCACGTGAAAAAACACACAAGAACCAAGGAAACCCTTAGTAGGGGCATAAAATATCGATAATGTATCGATATTGAAGCAAGACATGACAGAAAATATCGATATATTACTGCTGCATCGATATTTGGCGTTAGAAAAATCCCATACATCATTACAACATCGATATTTGTCTCAAATGTCGATATATAAATTAATATATTAATGTTTCGGTTTATATATTGGAATTAAAAAATCGAAAAAAAATAGTAAATCAATTAAACAAAAATATCTGATAATGTTTCGATTATTTCTTGATAATACCAATTAATTCGATATTTTTTTACATTCGATAAATCAATCTTGCGATATAAGTACGATATTTTTATCTATATCGGACTTTTCCCCTCGATATACATCTCCAACCCTTACCCCTCGTGCATGCCTCCAAACAACACCCAGACAAACAGGATGAGCCGGGCGGTCAGTAGTAGCTGCTCCTGCCTCCTCCGACACACAAGAGAACTCCACACAGAACCACCCTCAGTACTCAGTCCACCCAATCACGCTGTCCCCCCAAGTAAATCCCCCCCAGAAATCGCTGAAAGAAGCTCAAAGCAACCGGCAACCTCTCTTCTCTTCTCTTTCTCTCTCTCTCCCTCTCGTCCGTCTGAAATGGTCTGCAGAGCGACCTTGCCACTGAACGACACCAAAGACCCACTACTGGCCGGCACAACCAGCGGCGGCGGCAGCTCCACCGAATGCAGCTGCTCCTCCCACAATGGAGCAGCGGCTGTGGGAGGAGGCGTCGGAGGAGGAGGTGGAGGTGGAGCGGGAGCGGGAGCAGGCGGGGCGGCGGCAAACGGCAGCGGCAGCAGCGGAGGCGGAGGCGGAGTCGCAGGCACCAGCACCACCCATCAGCACCATCAGCACCACCAGCATCACCACCAGCTTCACCATCCCAATCCGAATCACCACCATCAGCAGCAGCAGCAGCAGCAGCAGCAGCAAAATCATCAGCATCAGCATCAGGCTCAGCTACAGCAGCAGCAGCATCATCAGCACCACCATCCAATGACCTCGTCCATTTCCAGCGGCTCGGTGACCTCCAATGCCAACTCCAACTGCATCAGCTCGTCCGCCTCGCTGGCCTCCATGCCGGGCCTGAGTGCCTACCTGGGCATGGGCATGGGCTCCAGCCATGTGGGCCTCGGCCTGGGCCTGGGCTTGGGCCTGGGCATGGGCTCCGGCCTGGGGTTGTCCAACCTGCGCACCACCAGCATCGGCGACAACAATGTCGCAGGCGACGACGACGATGATCTGTTGGCTGCCGATGTGGCAATGAACAATGCCGCTGCTGCTGCTGCTGCTGCTGGTGCCGGCTCCGGATCCGGTTGCTCTGCCTCTGCGGCTCACTATCTCCGCTACAGCAGCAACTATCGCTCGGCCGCCGCGGCCCAGGCATCGCAGGCGAACAACGGCCATGGGCACGGGCACGGGCACGGTCATGGCCAGGCACCGATCTCATCCTCCGCGTCCGCGTCATCAACAGCTTCGTTTTATAATCGCCTCCTACTCCTCGATAATTGCAGCGGCGATGCAGTTGGTAGCAGCAGTTCCCATGCCGCTGCAGGCGCTGGAGGAGCCAATACCAATGGCCTCCTGGATAAGCACGAGGCGGACTCACCACCAGCTGCCATACCATCGTCCGTGGGCGATGGTTACATGCATTCCAACTGCCCAGCGGCAGTGACATCAGCAGCAGCGTCTGGTTCGAGAGACAACGACGGAGGAGCCTCTTCCAGCTCAAACTCCTCGCATCTGTACCAGAATCTGCTGAGGAGCAGCTCGGGCGAGGCGCCAGCGGGCTCCAGCAGCGCAGCGGGCGGCAATAACTGTGATTACCGGCACGAGAGCAACCAGGTGAGCAGCCTAATCCAGTGTTTACCATTTCCAAAAGTAATTTGCTTTCTGTAAATCAACAGAATGGCCTGGAGGACTCGCCTCGTCGCCATAGCTCCATGGATCAGCTTATAGGACTTATCAATGACATGGGCAAGTCTTCAAGGACACGCAGTCTCAGCGATGGCGGCACCCAGGATGATGATGAAGGTGAGCCTTTGCTTCAAAATCATAACAAAAACCTAGAAATTAATGCATTTCTCTAACCCCCAAGCAGTGGAGAAGGAGGCCCAACCGGATCTGTTGAACAACACGCCTCCAGTTCCTCCAAAACGTTCACACAAGCGCCGCCACACGCCACCGCGGCCCATCTCCAATGGCTTGCCGCCCACACCCAAGGTGCATATGGGCGCCTGCTTCTCCAAGATCTTCAATGGCTGTCCCTTGCGTGTCCACTGCACGGCCTCGTGGATCCATCCGGAGACGCGGGATCAGCATTTGCTGATTGGCGCCGAGGAGGGCATTTATAACCTCAATATGAACGAGCTCCATGACGCGGCCATCGATCAGTTGTTCCCGCGACGCACCACCTGGCTGTATGTGATCAAGGATGTGCTGATGAGCCTGTCGGGTGGGTAGTTTCTTCTCCTCTATAGTAGATCCTTAACTAACTTGGTTGGATTTCCTTTCAGGTAAATCCTGTCAGCTTTATCGACACGACCTGGTGGCCCTGCACTCCAAGCAGACGGTGCGCTTCTCGCTGCACATGAACAAGATACCGGAGCGTCTGGTGCCACGCAAATTCGCTTTAACCACCAAGGTGCCGGACACAAAAGGCTGCACGCAGTGCTGTGTCACCCGGAATCCGTACAATGGCTACAAATACCTGTGCGGTGCGACGCCCAGCGGCATCTTCCTGATGCAGTGGTACGATCCCCTGAACAAGTTCATGCTGCTGAAGCAGTGCGAGTGGCCTGCCATCAGCATCCAGGGCGGCGGTCATGGCTGTGTCCAGAACGGACACACGCCCGTCTTTGAGATGATTATAACGCCCGAACTGGAGTATCCCATTGTGTGTACGGGCGTGAGAAAGGCCATGAACGGCTGCCTCAAGCTAGAGCTGATCAACATGAACAGTGAGTGCAGGAACTATAAATTTGAAGGATTGGTTATAAAGAGAGATTTGTTACAGGTGCCAGCTGGTTCCATTCGGAGGACCTGGAGTATGACGCCATGGCCACGATGGTGCCGCGACGCGACCTGCTGAAGGTGGTGCGTGTGCACCAGGTGGAGAAGGACGCCATTCTCGTCTGCTACGGCAATGTGATGCAAGTGGTCACGCTGCAGGGCAATCCCAAGCAGCACAAGAAGATGGTATCGCAGCTCAACTTTGACTTTAATGTCGACAGTATTGGTAGGAGATTCTAATATCGCTCTAAAATCTATATTATATAATTTATTTACTCCTCAGTCTGCCTGCCGGACAGCGTGTTGGCCTTCCACAAGCATGGCATGGTGGGAAAGTCACTGCGCAATGGCGAGATCACGCAGGAGATCAAGGACATGAGCCGCACTTACAGGCTGCTGGGCAGCGATAAGTAAGTATTCAATTCTGAATAATTACAACAAAAATCTTATATCAAATTTATATTTCTCAGGGTTGTGGCCCTGGAGAGCCAGCTGCTGAGGACCGGCTCCCTGGGCAGCGAGGAGGGACACGATCTGTACATTCTGGCCGGGCACGAGGCCAGCTACTAAGCTACTTAGACGCCCCGCTTAATCCAATGTTATATTTTAAATATAAAAAAAGAAAACCAAGTTTTAAGGGGCCGCCGCACCCGCAGCCGCCGTCGTCGTCAACTATTAACTGTAATTTAATTACTCGTAGGCTAAGGCAGTGACCTAATCACTGATCATAGAAAGAGGCGTTCGAGATAGCTTAGACTTAGCGCAATTTTAAACGCACCTAGAAGAGGCAGCCGGGAGGCATCTTTCGCCGATCACACGAGATATCTGCCCCGATTCCGTTGTAGTTATATTTTTGTATTACAAATGAAATGCTTTAATTTATACAAACTAACTTTATAATGATCTACGGATTACGGCTAGAGTTACGTTGGAGATTTTTGTGTACACGCGCCTCACAAAGCCACCCCCCATATATAGATACGACGTTTCCAAAATAGTCAGTAGTCAGCAGGAGCAGCAGCAGGAGCAGGAGAGATCCCAACTATATACATACACTTATGATATGCAATTAGCCACACGAATTCCCCCGCAATTAGCCACTAATAAAGGTACTTCTTAGATCGCATATAGCCATTGTAAATCGCAACGTTTTTAGCTTTCGATTGGCTCAAAAGAATCGCAACGAAGGGATGCGGATGGGGATAGGGATAGGGATAATGCTTCGGGACGGGACTTGGGTGGGGAATATATGCGATGATATACGGTTTGTTGGGAAACAAAAACTTAGCCAGTAAGGACTCTTTTCTATACCCTAGTAAACACACGAATTAACACGAATTAAAATTAAATTAAATGCAAAATTCAAAAGGTCTGTCTCTCAAAAACAAACTGATTGTCATAGTTACGATTCTAGGCTGTAAGCTAGGAGGCGATGGAACCAGAGAGGAGGGCCGACTGACTTTCTCCGATCAGCAGCACTTTTCGTCGCTAATTCAGTTGTAAAAATATTCAGCTAGCAATTAAGTTATTTAGTTCATAAACAAAACAAAGCGTAAAACCGAAAATTACCAAACTAATACAGAGGAATAAAAGGAAAGCATACCAGATAAAGCCCACAAAATTGTTGAACTCTAGTTTAGTGCAAGAATAAAAAAAACAAACAAGTATGTGAAAGAATGATGTTGTTTTTAGAATTTTGGGTTTTTTTTCAAGGGTTTTAAAGGGGATTTCTAACTAAATTTGTTAAGGTTCTGTTAAAGATAACTCGGTATAAATTTATTAAAATGCCTTATCATCTTTGAATAACTAGAAATTGCAAATAGTTTTAATTTAGAAATAATTTATTTTCGTTACATTTTCTAAATTGCATTTTTAAAATCATTATTAGTAATAAATTACTAATATGCTTTTGAATTTCCCTCTAATTCGTATGTAAATTTCTGCAAACTTCCTTTAATCTCGCTATTTTCAGCATTATAAGATTATTTAAAACGTATAATTATTATTGTTTTAATATTTAAACTATTTATTCTTTAAGAATTAATTTTAAAATAAATTTATTAAAATTTCAAAAATTTCAAAATTCGCATTCCTTGAAAACGCGTTAGGCAATTGCTCATAAGTGCGCTTTTGGTATTTTTCAGAAAAAGCATTATACCATACTATTCAGCCTTCACGTGTTTCTCCGAATTTGTTTACAAATTTTTCTCAATCAAAATGCAGCCCTTTGCCGTGCCGGCCTGGGAAAATGGAGCTGAGATTATACATTTTAAGACTACAAACTCCGCAGGAAATGGAGTAGCCGCCACCAAGAAGCCAAAGAAGAAGAAACCCAAAAAAGAGAAGCCCAAAAAGAAGGACAAGACTGCAAAGGCAAAAAAGACTCCCAAGGCAACAGATAAATTCACTTACCGGCAAGGTGGAGGACCCCTAGCACCGCCCTCCAGAGACTCCTCCGACGACGATGACGATGACATGGACGAAGGCATCCGTGCCATGCACAAAGTTCGACTCGGAAGAATCGAGAAGCAGCGACCGCCAACGCAGGCCACAAAAGGCGGCAAAAAGGAACTGAAACTGACACCAGAACTCGCCCAGGCTGCAGTGGAGGCCATGGAGACGGCACCCTCACCAGCACCAGCTAGCTCTCTGGCCAGCAAACTCCAAACGGAGCTCCTGGGCGGCCGCTTTCGGTACATCAACGAGCAGCTCTACTCGGTGACCAGTCGCAAGGCGGAGTCGCTCTTCCGCAAGGATCCCTCCGCCTTCGAGGCCTACCACGCCGGCTACCGTCAGCAGGTGGAGAAGTGGCCCCTCAATCCCCTGAATCGCATCATCAAGACCATTAAGAAGCTGCCCAAGACGGCCATCATTGGTGACTTTGGCTGCGGCGAGGGAAAACTGGCTGAATCCGTGCCGAACAAGGTGTTCTCCATGGATCTGGTGGCCGCTAAGGGCGACATCATTGCCTGCAACATCACGGATACCCCGCTGCAGGCCCAGAGTCTGGATGTGGCCGTGTACTGCCTCTCCCTGATGGGCACCGATCTGAACGATTTCTTCCTGGAGGCCAACCGGCTGCTCAAGCTGCACGGAAATGTGTACATTGCGGAGATCCAATCGCGTTTCGCGGATGTGAAGCAGTTCGTGCGCTGCCTGAGTGCCTGCGGTTTCGATATGGTGAAAAAGGACGTAGCCGTCAACTACTTCTACTTCTTCCAGTTCAAGAAGATGCGGCATGTCCCGAAGACCACTAAGCTGAAGCCGTTCTCGCTGAAGCCCTGCCTGTATCGGAAGCGATAAAGGTTAGAGATTTTGTTTTCTATTTAAATCCGAGTTGATCGAGGTTCTGAATAATATTTAAAAATGATTAATTTTCAAACAATTTTATAGATAATTGATAAATATGATGATCAGGTTAGCTGGAATTCAAAGCAAAAACAGCCCATTAAGATAGTTAGATGATACATACATTAAAATTAATGTAGAAACCACTGCAATAAATGTTGAAAATTATTTATGTTGGGTGATGCTTTGGTACTTTCAGTTCTTATTCCTAGGGAAATCTGGGAAGGATGAATTCGGGATCTTGAACAAGACCGTTTCCACGCTATTGACATTGTTGAAGGATTAGGAGCCGTTGATCCGAAGGAAACGTATCCCGCTATCGTGGTCCACATTGGGCTCCTCATGGAGGTAATTTTGTATCCATCGGAAATGTGATTTATCATATTTCACAATGGTATCAATTGCAATCAATTATATTTAAGGAAAACCATAACTTTATCAGAAAATTAAGTGAGAAACGCTTTTCTTTTCCAAAATAAGGAAATATATTTTATTTATTTTCCATAATACTGGACTGTACCAAAATTCATTAAATTTGACTATAATTCATTAATTCCTTTAGGAAATTTAATTAATTAAATTTAAATTTAGAAAAAATTAAATTAATAATAAAATTTTTTTTCGTTTGAATCGGAAAGGTTTTTAACAAAATTATTAACCACATTAATAAAGAAAAATCTTATTTTCAATATTTATTCAATTTTACGTTAACTTTAACATATTTTATTTATTTTTTAGATCAAAAAGTAAACTCTGGCGCCAAGAAAAGTTTAAATTAACATGAACCTCCAGCATTAGTCAACACTGGCTTGCTTATAAACTCTAGTCACTCACCGTTGAAATCACTCAACTCACCCCAACGATTGCGCCACCATGGGATCCATTCCACTCATTCGGTGGTTGTTTCTCCGCTCCACTCGGCCCGGAAAGCAACTCAAAGCGAATCAAAATTGAAAAGCGAACGGCGGAGAGTATCCGTAAGATACTCTAGGCGAACAGTACCAGTTTGCTCTTCGTGCACAGCACTTCGAATATTTGTGAAGACGGTACGTTTGCGACGCTCGTTTATTGGTTCTAGAATTCTCAGCCAAAGTGAAAAATAAAACAAGAAAAGAAAAAAAGCAGAGAAAAGAAATATATAGCGAAGAAAGGCGCGCAATTCGGTTGTGTGTTTATAAATAAATGCAGAATTCAATTTATTAGCAACCACTATTCGCGCAGTTTTCGCCCACGCCCCACCCCTATTCCCCTATATCCCCTCCCCCTCCCCCTTCCTCTCTATCGCTCTCCGCATTCTCTATTACTCATACTCAAACTCAAAAAACTCAACGTTCAAAACTTTTCAACAGGTATTCAACGACTACTCACCGACCGACAACAACAACAAATTGTCTTTTTTCGCGTTCGATTAGAAAAAAGTGGCTAAGAATTTGTTTACCAGTGTAGAGTGCAACAACAGTGGCGAAAAGAAAAATAAAAAAGTGAAAACAACACAAATACAACAGCAGAAACTAACGGTTTAAGCGCGCCGCAAAGTATTCTCTTTATCTACGCATCCTTTGGAGTGGATTAAGAAAAGTTTAGGCCAGCGAAAAATAAGGATTCTGGAAGCCCAGCTAATTGGGTAAGTAGCGGCGAAGAATAACGCTTAATTTGATTATTTTCTTAATTATATTTTTCTTGGGCTGTGGTCGCGAGTTTTTCGGTGGCTTTATTTTTTGATACAAACACAAGCGCAGCTACGGTATGACTTCATAGGCACACACATACAGGGGAGAGCAGAGAGCAGGGAGAGAGAGAGAGAGACATTAGCATAGGCGCTCTCTCTATCCAGAGCGAGAGAGAGAGTCACTCAATGGAATATCGCTGCTGTATCTGAATCTCTGTATCTGTATCTGTGAGCTTTTCGAGTGTATCTTTTGGCACGATATTCTTAACGTTTTCTTGTTTTTGTCAACTCGCGCGCCCCACATTGTCGCCTTCGCCGCCGCCTGTCTCTGTACTCGCCTTACTCCACTTTTCCTTCGTCTGTGTTTTCCTCGTTTGCTTCGCATTTTGCGGTGCTTGGGAAACGTAGTCGTCGCGAAAAAAGGGTGGGAAATTCTTATTAGCCACAAAACAGTAGCCAGGGCAACGCGCCAACACACCGATCGTTTAGCAAAGGTATTGCATAGCCAGATACTTGGACTCAAAAAGATACAAATGCTGGGAAGTAGCAGGTAGCCGTGTTAAAAAAGATGCAAATAAGGTTTCAAAGGGAAGCGAAGAGAGGTTTAGATACTTGGGTAATATTATTTAAACAATTTGAAACTTAAAATCGCTTAAATTCCTACAGAGAAACACTTTAAATTGAAGATAGATTTAGGAAACACTTGTTTAAATATTGAATTTCATGATAATCTATTTTTTATATCAAAGAACTGTAGGTAAAAGGCAATATTTATAAGGTAAAATATCTGAAAAAAGGTTAAAATAACTTTCCTAAATGTAATAAACTTAACTTAGAACTAAACTTAAATAAAAGCTGAAAAGATTAGGTTAAATGTATCTTTTAACCACTTACTTAAGGTGGTAAAAACTTAAATTGCAATACTTCCCAGAGTTACTGCTTGATATTAATAAAAGGTATTTAAAAACGTATTAAAAAATAGTAACAAAATGTTATACAAGCCTTTTTATAGCTCCCCAAATCTCAAACCAAAAGCAGCACCAAAAGGCGACAAAATAAAGCTGCTACATACATACATATATATCTCTATAGTCTCGTTCTCCCCCTCGATATATAATATTATTTTGGAACCCGAAGAATTCTTTGATGGCAGTTTCATAGGCCAAAAAATCCACTAGCTGAATATCTGAATCCCCGCGGCATTTGGGACGTCACTGCGACGAAAATAGAAACGGAATCGATCGGGGAGCGAGCAGCCAGCAGCCATCAGGTTGCCGTGGCACTCTTATCAGAACATCGAGCCAAAGTTTTTCGCATTGGCATTTCTGCTGCTGCTGCTGATATCGAGTATAAACAAGGACACGCCGCCAGATAAGATAAGGGGGGAGCGACACCACAACAAAGGCCAGCACAGTTATGAATGGCAGGTGACTGGTTCAGTGGCTCACCACCACCGCCCCCTCTCGGTGAACCCTAATTCTGAGTCACGGGCACACGATTTTCACCATCCCCGGAAAACTTGGGGCGTTGACTTGGCAACGGGAACTTGGTTCTTCTTCGCAGGCAGTTGTTTACGTGGAGTTTCTACCATTTTTTTTCCATCTACCTCTTCTTTTTGGGGAGGTGTGGGCTTTGACCCAAATAGTGGGTAACATTAACATAAAGCCTGCTGCTGCTTCTCTTGGCCTGGCCTGAAAAGTGGCAAGAAAAGCGAGCCATTCGAGAGCTTGCATTAGAAACCGGTTGGCCAGCCAGCCAGCAAGAAGTTGGACAAAGCGGACAAACAGATAAAGCAACCGAGCAAAGCAAACGAGGAGTGCCAGTCAGCTAATAACTGTACAGAGTGGAAAATCGGAGAACGAGTGAGTTGGTAAGAGAGAGAGACAGAGAGAGCGTTACACTAACGACCTGACCGCACGCTAACCTGGCCAAAAGAGTGGCAAAGCCAAAACCTGAATTCCAACTCGAGCATGGAGCTTGTGTAAAGCCCACGAAAAAAGGTGTGTCTTTGGCTTTATTAGAAGCTCTTGTGCGAGAGAGTCTTCTCTCCGAATTCTCCGTTCACGCTCTCTCTCTCCCCAAGTCTCTCTGTGAAAACGTAGCTTTCCCAACATAATTACACGATCGTGGTTTCAGGAAAATCTTCATAACCGAAAGTATCTCAAAGTAACAATTTACGACGCTATTTCGCCAGCTATTCTTAGTCTCATTCTCCCCTCTGGAAGACACACATCCCGCCCCTTGTGCTTGAGGGGGAAAAAGGGAAAAACCAATCTAATCTGTCAACAAACTCAATCGCACGGAAGAAGAGGCCTCGGCTCTAAGCTACTCGGGTTCGTGCCTCCTCCTTCCTGCTTTGGGTTTCCGTTTTTCTATTTTTATTTGCTGTCGCATCGATTTTTACTTCTGCTCCAAGGGGGGAATAGGGCGACGGCGACGGCGTCTATGGGTCTATGATTAATGTGCAGGGCGCTGAAGTGGACGAAATTCCCTTCTCTGGGCGGCAGCTCGTTTGTTTACCCAAAGCTTCCTTGCCTTACGGTCCCCCGATTCCGCGATTCGCCTCGCCGTCTGGACAGAAATCAAGTCGGGAAGTGCATGTGGGTGCGGTTGACACTAAACAGGGAGAAATGTGTCATAATTGTTCATATTTTTAATGGGTTTTTCATTTAAATTAAGAGGGATTTTGTATTGAAATTAGCACCAAAACCTTTCCGAATTGAATTTCATACATTTTTGGCTTAGTTCTGATCGATTTTCATAATGCAAACTGTTTATAAACTTTGGCTTGCTAAAGTTCTCTTTCTTTCTTGTTTAGGATATTTATAAACACATACTGATAAAAATTAGATATTTCTTTCGGTGCATTGTTAAAAAGTTAGCCCTCTTTTGTTTCTTGATATCTTAAAACCATTTAAAACCAATTAATTACAGCAATTATGAGCAATAAAATCAGAAAACACCCTTAAAGCTAGCAAACATTTTGTATATTTCAAAGTTTGAATTTCTTTTTGTCATTTATAGATATAATTTATTTGATTTATGTATTTTTCATTTGATTTATGCATTATTTATTAATTTTCCCAGTGCATAAATACCCGCACCACTCGCTGCTAGCAGAGTTCGTTGGCCAGGCAAAGCCAAATGCTTTAAATAGCCATTGACAAGCGGTGCATGGGTGGTGCAGGGAGTTGCAGGGTGACTGTGTGGAGTTGTGCCTCCGATGGATAATGTGAAATGGGTGTGGGTGTGCAATGTGCGATTCACTCGTGGTTATGTCCCGCTGACAGCAGCCAAGCGCCGATCAGAGCGGTAATTAGTCAAGCGACACACACTCGTCAGCCGCTGAGTCGCAGCCGTCACTTGAGCTGTCCAGAAGAGTGGCAGCCACTGGTGGCTAGCAAAAAAAGAAGAAGAAGGAAAACCCGTTCTCCTCGATTGGCTTGTTTTGATCCACTTCTGGACTTGGTCTCAGGGTTCCCAGGGTGCGAAATGGGAACGGATTTGGCTTATCGAGTCGGGTTCTAGCTGCAAGTCTCGGCCGGAACACACCCTCCGCTAATCGGACTGTATTGATTGACCCACTTTTTCGCAACGCAAAATGCGCGAATGTTTACGCATTTCTCAGTCTGTATTTCTGTATTTTTGTATTTTTGCTGGCAAGCCCCGAAAAGTACACAAGACCTCGATAAATATCCATAATTACATGCAGCAGGAAAATCGAAGTCGAGGGGTGTTCCTCCAGTTGTGGGTCTTGGGTTAAGGGTTCAAAAGGTCAGAAGTTTGGGAAAATTAAAGGAAAACTCTTGAATTCTATTTAAACTTAATTAAATGCCATAAATTGCACCTATTTACCAACTTTTAAAGCTTTAAAAATCAAGGAAAACCTTTAAAAAACTTCAACTAACTTTATTTGATTTTAAATACACTTTTCTTTCCCTAAACTTTCCTTGTTTAATTTCCCCAACTGATAGCTTAAAATGTATTTAAAATTTATTTCGCACATAACTTTATATTTACAACTTTATTGCACCGTTGCGGAAATGCCGTTGTGTTTATAAACGGATGTGAAAAATATATATATAAATAGCTTCAGGCCTTAAATGCGATTTATTGGCCATGCTTCGTTGACTTTGGAAAATGGCAAGTTTGAATGAGTTTAGCTGTGCATTTCACCGGCTAAAAGGGAAATTGTAATGCCGTTGGCTTAGGGGGAAACCTGCCCTAGTTGTATGTTAACTGTCATTCCAGGTGAAGTGACGCCACCCAGGTGACATAATAAACCGATGATGATGATGATACATGTCCAGGCTTTATCCGTCAGATACTCAGAGTGAGAGACAGAGACCCCTCTGTCAGAATAAATTGAATTTGATTTACGTTTTATTAAATGAAACTTAATTAAAGGGGAGCAGCCAGAGGCACCCAGAATATACTTACTTACTTACTCGTTCTCGTTCTCATTCCGATTCTCAATTGGAAATGACGGGGCAGATTGTCATCTTTTGTGCTGCGGCGACACAACTTGGTTACTTTCACAATAATAATACTTTACTTTTGCACAGAGGGAAAATAAGGGGGAAGTTTTGTACTTTGAAATCTGATTTTAAAATATTTTAAATGGGGTAAATAAACCTTAAAGAAACTAGATAGGCCTCCTCATGCTTTAATTTGTTATTAAACATTAAGATCTTTTAGGGCTTTAATTACTCTGAATTCTATTAAGCTTCTATATAAAGATAAATTTCTTTCTTCGTTAAATTAAGTAAATATTTCCTTGGTTAATATACAAATACTAAAATATAAAGAAATATCTTCTTGTATAATAATTTCTTAACTCAATTTTCCACTTTAAAGTCTTCCTATTTTTTCCCAGAACTAAATCCTAATTTAACTCAATTTTTTAAGGCCTTTTCTGGGTGTAAACATTCTTGAGGCTGGCCTGCTATATATCTCTTTCTGGCCTGCAATAATATACTAAAGATATTTGTAACGTGAAGAAGATTAGAGACGCGCGCCAGTTGATGAATTTCACCTCGACCTCCTTCAATTGAGGCGAATGCTCGGCGATCTTTTTGGGTGTCGGCAGCAACGGCATCTTGCAAATATTTTTTTTTCTACAAAAAAAAAAAAAAAAAACTCTTGAAATAGTTCTCGATTTGATGCCATAGCTGGTGATGCTGCTACAGTTGATGATGTCATCGTTGATACGAAAATAAATCATTGGCGATTGTTCCCGCACGTATCAAACGCAGTGAGCGATTTAATTTGTTTTGTTTTTGTTTTGTTGTTGTTTTTGGGGTTTGCTGTAAAGATAATGCCCGGCTGATTCATCACATATCAAGGCATAAGTCTTAATCGGATTTAGTAAAGAGGCCCTGCAAAAATTTGTAGCTGCATGACTTTGTATGATGATGTCAACATTGCGTATGCGCAACCTTCAACTATGGGAACGAGAACACGCTGCCAAAGTAATGGCCATACACATGGTCTGGTCTGTGTTGCTTGAAATAAATAAAAAATAATATAAATTAGATGTTTTTGTCTGCGTTTTTCGTTCTCAACATATACATATGTGCGATGTATATCGTGGGCCTCGATGACGCCACCGGAGAGTTAATTCTCTAGTGAAACAGAAACAAAATGCTATGTTTTGTGTATGATAATGCCCCAGCTATACTTCGTGGGCAACAAAGTAGTGTAAAGTTTGCTGTGTCCGAGGTTGGAGAACCCCTTGAAGAAGAAGTCTCAGCTTTAAAACTGGTTCAGCTTGTTTTCCTCTGCGATCGGGCTCTGAATCAATTAAACACTAGAGAAGAGTAGGAGAGTATATATGGCAAATTGACCAGGCAATCGGTCATTGCTTCGGCTACCAATTGATCGTTGTTCTGTGGCATCTGGAATATATGTGGAAACTTAACCATTAATTGCCCCTGTTTTTGTTTTTGCCAATCAGCGTTGATTGAAGGCTCTTGCCTGGGTGGGGCCGGCCTGCATAGCCTCAGCCACATCCGAGCCGGAACGTCGATAGTCGCCAGCGGAAGGGGTTTTGATATGAAAATTAGAGAGAGAAGAAGAAATCGCGAGTGAGAACATGACGCTGCCTCGACTTGCCGGCTTATATAAGAGATATAAATATATATAAACCCGACTTATGTCACTGCCTGAACTTGAAACGTGAGCTGGCTTTGATCGCTGCTCTTTATTTCGGTTTTAATAAAAGGACAGGCGGGCTGTGTGATTTCTCATGCACTTAATATTTAATGACTTAATTACGCATGTCTCATCCGCAGTACACTCTACTTAATAATAGATCTGCAAACTGAGATTGTTTTTGTGTGGTTTTTTGAAAGTTTGTTAAGTTTTATTGTAGCAGCTTTCGCTAGTAAAATGTTAAATTCAATTTGCAGTCTGCACTTCGACTTTTAATGGACAATTTCTATGTCTTTCTCTTACAGCTCGCTGGAAATCATAGAAGGAGAAATTCTGAAAGCCGTTCAATGTGAGTACAAAGTACATGACATCATCTGGCAGGTCACCTCCTGTTGCGGGCTGTCCTGCTGGCGCCAGGAAAACTCTCTAGCTTTTAATGGCTTGTGTTTTATGAACACAGACTGCAGACACATCGCCTCTAATGAGCGAAAGGCGCCCACACAAGCACACACATATGAGCCCGGAGGAGTGGGCACTTCCGGCCACTTTAACTACTAAAGTCTCCACTCTCACCCACTCTTTCTCTGCATCTCCCACAGACCCATCCAAGCTGCTGCTGGCGTAGCCGGAACGAAGCCAAGATGCCGGCGGAAATTAAACCATCCGCACCCGCTGAGCCGGAAACGCCGACCAAGAGCAAAGCCAAGTCAAGCTCCTCATCGTTCTCCAAGGCAGCCCTGGCCAGGGTAACCCTGCTGGATGGCTCCATCCTAGATGTGACCATTGATGTGAGTTAAGCCCACCTTTAAAATATAATAAATCAATATTTAACACTCAATCTCTCTCCACAGCGCAAAGCCAAGGGCCGTGACCTGGTCAACTCCATCTGTGCCGGCCTCAACATCATCGAGAAGGACTACTTTGGCTTGACCTATGAGACACCCACAGATCCACGCACCTGGCTGGATCTGGAGAAGCCGGTGGCCAAGTTCTTTCGCTCCGATCCCTGGCCTTTGAGCTTTGCCGTCAAGTTCTATCCGCCGGAGCCGTCGCAGCTGCAGGAGGACATCACGCGCTATCACCTGTGCCTGCAGGTGCGCAATGATATCCTCGAGGGTCGCCTGCCCTGCACCTTTGTCACCCACGCTCTGCTGGGCTCCTATCTGGTGCAGTCCGAGATGGGTGACTATGATGTCAAGGATAT
The DNA here is from genome assembly GCA_008042575.1 of Drosophila watanabei. Taxonomy (NCBI): domain Eukaryota; kingdom Metazoa; phylum Arthropoda; class Insecta; order Diptera; family Drosophilidae; genus Drosophila; species Drosophila watanabei. Next base: position 41,608 of record VNJS01016422.1, read on the forward strand.
GCCCACGCGTGCTTACCTGAAGGACTTCAAGATCGCCCCCAACCAGACGCCAGAGCTGGAGGATAAGGTCATGGACCTGCACAAGACCCACAAGGGACAATCGCCAGCGGAGGCTGAGCTGCACTACCTGGAGAATGCCAAAAAGCTGGCCATGTATGGCGTGGACTTGCATCCGGCCAAGGACTCCGAGGGTGTGGACATCATGCTGGGCGTGTGTGCCTCTGGATTGCTGGTCTACCGTGACAAGTAGGAATCTCTTTTTGTCTCTATATCCATAAATTACTTTTAATTACGTCCTGATTTTCCACAGACTCCGCATCAACCGCTTTGCCTGGCCCAAGATCCTTAAGATCTCCTACAAGCGTCACCATTTCTACATCAAAATCCGTCCCGGTGAATTCGAGCAGTACGAGTCCACTATTGGCTTCAAGCTGGCCAATCACAGAGCCGCCAAGAAGCTTTGGAAGTCCTGCGTGGAGCATCACACCTTCTTCCGTCTGATGACCCCGGAACCGGACACCAAGTCCACCATGTTCCCGCGCTTCGGCTCCAAGTATCGCTACAAGGGACGCACTCAGTACGAGAGTAGGGCCACGCCCGTGGATCGCACGGCTCCGACCTTTGACAGGACCCTATCGGGAGCTCGTCTGACTTCACGCAGCATGGATGGTATTTAAAGCTTTATTTTCTTTATATTTATATGCTAATTTATATATGTTTACCCTAGCTCTGGCCATGGCCGAGAAGGAAAAGGTGGCCCGCAAGAGCAGCACTCTGGACCATCGGGGAGACCGCAATGCCGATGGCTCTGATGCCCACAGCCGCAGTCCCATCAAGAACAAGAAGGACAAGGTAACTTGGCCAGTTGGTAACCCAACTTATGCCTGATGATGACACTTAGCTGTTAATGAGATGATGAACAGATGATGTTTAACCATGAGAGTGTTTCTTTTGTACTTTCTTCTCGGTTTGTTACTAACTCACAACCAACCACAACCACTCACAACCAAACAAACCAAAAAACACACACACTACCAACTATTATGTGACTCCACCGATGTGCTCGTTATGTCCCTCTGAACTATATTATATATAAATTAACCCCCTAAAAACAAAAACACTAACCAGTTGATGCGACAATCGAGCACCGGCACGGCTTCGGCCTCCTCGCAAAGCTCCCTCGAGGGTGACTACGAGACCAACTTAGAGATCGAGGCCACCGAGGCTGAGCCCCCCGTTCAGGTTAACACTTTACTACCTACAACCGAGTCTCTCCTCCGATTTCTTCTTCTTAAAAAATATAAATATATATATTTTGTTTCGCCTTTGAACTCTGCTCTGCTTATCGAATGTTGTCTTACCTCTCTAAGTTTATTTCCTTATCTGTTCAGTTTAGGGAGTCTGTAACCCGATGTTAAGTGGATTTATTAATTAATTTATATATCTTTTGATTTCATAACCTCTAACCCACCCCCCGCTCTCTGGTAGCCCCCGACAGAGCTGTACCTTGACTTGATGGTAATTTCTGTGCAGTCCCACAAAGTGCCGTCAAACTATCTGTTTTCTGTGTGCCTTCATTTTATCTATCTCTCCTTTTATTGAGTGTTTAATTTTAGTTTCTTAATCTCAGTTTTTTATGTGCCGTCTATATAATGTTTAAACGAACCCCCTCCCTAGCTCTGTAAATACCGTCTTAGGGCCCAAACACACCAGTACAGTCCACACGAAACATGCATTGGCACTGTAAATGCGATTCTACTCAAAATTAAAAACATCTATAACATAGACTTATTGTATTCCTATTTGTTTAATGTCCAAACATTATGATTTCATGGCTTGTATTGTAAATCTGTAGCATGTTGGCTTTTTCGCCCCCAAAAATCTGTCTTGATTGTGCATTATGTGAACTCTTTAATTAACTGATTTGTGGTTTGTCCTTAGGATGAGGAGAAGGAGGCCAAGCTGCGCGAGAAGAAGCAGAAGGAGAAGGAGGAGAAGGAGCGCAAGGAGAAGGAGAAGCGAGACTTGGAGGAGCGCAAGAAGGCCGAGAAGGCTGAGAAGGCGGCCAAGGCAGCAGCAGCAGCTGCAGCCGCCGCTGCTGGTTCGGCAGTTAATGGTGAGGATTGGTGTTAAATCTTTTTAAAATGTGTCTAAAGCTTTTACTAACATATTATTCTCTCTTCCTTTTCTAGGCAATGACGAGCTGAACGATTCCAACAAGTCGGACAAGTCCTCAGGCAGACGTGTAAGTTTCCCCCTTAACTCTCTAAATCCAACCTAGGCTAGTTCATAGGTTTCCTAGACTTAAGACTAAGCTAAGCGTTAGCCCCGCACTGAATGAGCCCGCCCTCGTGTAAATACTGTAAAGCCCTTGACTCCCTATGTACCCCAAGACCCTTTTGTACTTAAACCCCACCCAACCTAATCCACCGATCACCTCACTTAAGTTGAACCCGTAAGTTACGATAGTTTGTAGTGTCACCCGATATTTATTCTAAGTTCACCTTCTTGATTTGTGTCCATATTATTTTCCTGGTTTAATTTGTTCCCTCCCTTTTTTCTTTTCGTTTTATTTTTTGATTTGAATCCCGAAAACCGATTGAACGAACGACACATCAGGGCGTTGGCATTTTCTCGTCGGGTCGCAAGAGCAAGAGCGGCTCCCCGTCCAAGGACGGTGGCAAGGATAAGTCGGGCAAGGACAAGGACAAGGACAAGGAAATGGGTCGGCTTGGTCTGGTCGTTACTTCGGGTCTGGGCGCCGATGGCCAGCAGGACAAGGATCTCGAGGAGGCAGCCAAGAATGCGGCCAAGAACCGAGGATCCACCACTCCTGGAGGAGTGACCAGGCAGTATGAGTATGCCGTGGATGCCGATGGCAATGCCAGTCCCACCAGGAAGTCTTATACACCAGGTGGCTTCCGTTACGATCAGGATCCCAACTCCAGGAAGTCCGGTGCCGACGGACAGGAGCAGCTGTCGCCCACATCGCAGCAGAAGAAGATCGGTCTGGCCTTCAACTATGCTCCGGGCAACGAGAATGCTTTGAAGGAGACCGCCGAGAAGCTGAAGGCCGGCCAGCTGTCGCCGCGCACTCAGGACAAGCTGAACCGTGGCCAGCTGTCGCCCAAGTCGCGGGCCAAGCTCCTGCAGGATCCCCTGCTCTCGCCCACCACACGGGCCAAGCTCCAGGGCAGCGCTGTGGACGCCGCCGCTGTTCCACTCAGCGATTCCCAGAAGCGCTCTTATTCGCCTACGAAGGGTCCGCAGGGCTACTCCTCTGGTGCTCCGGGTAGCTACAAGCCCATCTCAGATCCCACAGCTGACTTCTTGGAGTCGCAGCGGTACAACAAGGAGCCTGGCTATGTGGGTCCTTCGAAGGCTGGCGCTGCTGCTGCAGGAGCTGCTGCGGGAGCTGCTGCTGCTGGAGCTGGTGCTAAGAAGCCTGGTTCACCCAAGAAATCAGGTTCCGGAGCTCCAGGAGCTGGTGCTGCAGCAGGAGCCGCTGCAGGAGCTGCTGCGGCTGCTGCTGCTGCTGCCGCCGCCAAGCCCAAGAAGAAGCGCGTCAAGATCATGGTCATTACCTCCAAGTTCGATCCCTCGACTAAGCGCATCGATGCCGAAAACGGAACCATTGAGCACTCTACTGGCATCCTAGACCCAGCCACCGGACGCATCGATACCAAGTACGGTGTGATTGATCCCAAGAAGGGCACTTTGGAGGCTCTCAATACCAAGACCGGCAAGAAGGAGCTGTTCCAGGGCGATGTGGACAGCAAGACGGGCAATCTCCATTTGGTTTCGGGAGTGGCAGATCCCAAGACGGGACGCCTGGACGAGTCGCTCGGCCAGATCGTTTGCATCACCCCGCAGGACAATCCGGTGGTGGAGCTAACAGTGATCACCAGTCGCATTGATCCCGCTACCGGCAAGATAGACACCGTTAATGGGGACGTGGAGCGATCGCTGGGCGTCCTCAATTTGGACACTGGCCTCCTGGACACCAAATACGGAGAGATTAACACCCGCACCGGCGAACTGAAGGCCATTGATCCCAAGTCGGGCAAGATTGTGGTCAGCAAGAATGTAAAGGTTGATCCGGGCACCGGACAGATCACCATTCTGGGCGTTGTGGATCCCAAGACCCACAAGATCGATCCCAATCAGGGACGCCTCATCGAGGTTGGCCAGCAGATTGATCCCATTGTGGAGGTCACCTCGCTGGCGGGCAAGTTCGATTCCAAGAAGAACATCATCGATCCAAAGACGGCTCAGGTGGAGACCTCCGGCGGACAGTTTGATCCTAAGGCCGGCAAGATCGACACCAAGTACGGACAGATCGATCTTGTCAAGCACACCATCACCTTCAATGATCCCAAGTCCGGCAAGACGGTGACCCGGGACATCAAGATTGAGCCCTCAACGGGACAGATTGTGCTGAAGAACCAGGTCAACCCCAAGAACAACAAGCCCGACAAGGACTATGCCAGAATTATCTCCCTGAGGATTGTGCAGCAGCGCGTGGATCCCGCCACCAAGGCGCCCATAACCCAAGTCAGTGCCGCCAAGGACAAGGACATTGTGGTGGATCCCAAGTCCAACCAGATATGGATGCCAACCGGTGCCACCGACCCCGCCACCAAGGAACAGCAGTACATCTCCAGCAGCGTCGATCCCAAGACCGGCTACGTCATCACCATCTACGGCTACCTGGACCCCAAGACCAACGAGATCAAGAAACAGACCAAGCTGGACCCCAACACGATCAAGATCGAGCCGACGTCGGGCAAGATATACACGGCCACCGGCGAGGTGGACCCCTCCACCGGGGAGCCGCTGTACGCGGCCACCCAGGTGGATCCCGAGTCCGGCGAGGTGTACACCAAGCTGGCCCGCGTCGATCCCAAGACGGGCAAGATCGTGATCGTGCGCATCCTGCTCATCTCGAAGACGGACGAGCGCGGCCGTCCGGAGGAGATCGATCCCTCCACCTGCGAGATCGATCCCGTCTCCGGCCGCGTGCTTAAGTTCTTCAATAAGACCGTCTATGTGTACAATATGATTGATCCTGTCACCGGTGAAATTGTGCAGGTGGACCCCAACGATCCGCGCTTTGCCGGCGCCCGCACCACCGTCACCCACACGATGACCCTGACCGGCGAGATTGACCCCGTCACAGGACGCATTAAGAGCGAGTATGGTGACATTGATCCCAATACGGGTGACATTGATCCCGCAACAGCTGTCACGGATCCGGTGACTGGCAAGCTGATCCTTAACTACGCCCAGATCGATCCCTCGCACTTCGGCAAGCAGGTGCAGACCACCACGGAGACGGTGCCCATCACACGGCAGCAGTTCTTCGACGGCGTCAAGCACATAGGCAAGGGTGCCCTGCGACGGGACTCGGAGGGCAGCTCCGATGACGACATGGCCGCACAGTATGGCAACGAACAGATCAAGGACATTGTGCTGAGCAGCTCGCAGGCTCAGGCGGCGGCGAGCGGCAAGCTGGGCAAGCCGGTGAGCACGCCGACGGTGGTGAAGACCACCACCAAGCAGGTGCTGACCAAGAACGACGATGGCGTGACCCACAACGTGGAGGAGGAGGTGCGGAACCTGGGCACAGGCGAGGTCACCTACTCCACGCAGGAACACAAGGTTAGCAACGGGGATACTCTATATGATGCGAGTATCTTTGGTAGCAGAGTTTTCTAGCTATTTTTAAGGGATTTTAATGGAATTCGGGAATTTTCTTTAGAGTTTTCTTTGCCATCTTTGAAATTAATGAAAATTAAATTAAAACTTTAAACAAATTCCATCAAATTCCCTAAAATTCAAAGCCGAAACCACCTATTTATCTCTCTTTTTGCGCTTTGCTATTCAAATGAAAACTACTTCAACTTCCGCCTCCGCCTAACTTTCGCCTTTAGCCTTTAGTCGTTTCCTGTTGTTGCTTTAAGTGTTGTATTTACTGTGTTTAATGTTCCTTTTTGCCATAATGTACGCACTAACCCACAAAAAACCACTCCAACTCCACTTGCCACATCGTAGGCTGATGCAACACCCACCGACCTGAGTGGCGCCTATGTCACGGCCACCGCTGTCACCACCCGCACCGCCACCACGCACGAGGATCTGGGCAAGAATGCCAAGACCGAGCAGCTGGAGGAGAAGACAGTGGCCACCACCCGCACCCATGATCCCACCAAGCAGCAGCAGCGCGTCGTCACCCAGGAGGTGAAGACGACGGCGACAGTGACCAGTGGTGACCAGGTAAGATCCAGCAGAGAGCAGCAAGCATGGCCGTGTTTTTCTTAGTTTTTGCATGATTGTTTATTATTATTATTTTGTATAATTTTGTGTGGCGTAGTATCAGAGGCGAGACAGCGTCTCCTCGACCAGCTCCGGTGACTCGGGCACGCCCATCGACGGACCCTACGATGGTGCCAGCGTGGTGCGCACAGATAACCAGGTGGGTCCGAGCATGGCACTTTATAATGCAAGTTTCTTAGCTATGTCTGCGGATATTCCTTGAATCCTCAAAGTACCCCTGCTAATATTGTAACTCCTTGCTAATCCTTGCCAGAAATCTCCGCTGTATACGACCTCCGCCTCGGGCTCCACACCAGGACCGCATGTGGAGAGCACCCGTGTGGTTCTTGGCGAGGATACACCCGGCTATTCCGGACATGGCGAAATCATCTCCACCCAAACCGTGAGCAGCAAAACCCGCACTGTGGAAACCATTACCGTAAGTAGAACATGAATGGGAGCTATACTCCTGATCCCTTTCGATAAGGATGAGTGTGTAAGTAGCCAGAGGTAGGCCTACTCTAGACTCCTGTATCTGTATCTCAAAGATATTTCCTGTATATGTACCTGCGCCACACTGTAAATTCCATGCATAGTCCTTGTTCGAACTGGGTTCAGGTGTTGTTGTACTTAAAATAAAGTTTGATATTAATTATTTTGTTGTTGTTTATTATACTTAGTACAAAACCGAACGCGATGGCATCGTTGAGACCCGTGTGGAGCAGAAGATAACCATTCAGTCCGATGGAGATCCCATTGATCATGACAAGGCCTTGGCCGAGGCAATACAAGTGAGTATCTGAAGAGCAGGAGTGCCCAAAGTGATAGCTAAAGAGCCTTGAATTAATGGATTATCTATAAAGAGAAGCTGCATGGACTTTCCATTAGAAAAAGTCACGGTTGCCATGATGTCTGTGAACTTTCTATAAAGAAACCTTCCTTCCTTCCAACCCTGCTTTTTTCTTATTTATTTTTTACTAATTTACAAATTACTAATTTATTTCTTTAACCTTCCAGGAAGCGACGGCCATGAATCCCGACATGACCGTGGAGAAGATCGAAATTCAACAGCAAACGCAGTAGATTTTATAAAACTATTCTTAAATAACAAAAAAACAAAATACTTTTGAGGATTTTCTAAGTAAACCCGCACACACACTACACTCACCAAACACACATGAACACCACAACCACCAACACCCACGCATAATGCAGCACTGGCAGTACACCTTTTATACAAGCTACATATATGGCTATATCTTTATATATACCAACGACCTCGAGCTGAATGAAGAACCCCAATAAGAAGGAACAACCTAAACATGACATAACAATAAGAATAATATCCAAGTATCCAAGTATCCGATGCATCCACATGTTTATTATTTTTATTTTTATTACAACTGTTGTTTATAATTACTTTTTATTACGTCTATTATATATATTGAATGTGCAAGGCAACAACGTTGAAAAAGAAATGAAATGAAATGAAATGAGAACTCTATATATTGTAAACCACGATTGCATTCAAGAATAAAGAATAAAACCTAAATGTACACACAAAACAATTACGTGCGAGTATTTTCAATATCGCTATGGGTCTCTGAATATTTGATGAACCATGGAAGCCCCCCAGTCCGTGGGCGATATAAATCAGCAATCCACTGGGGCCGAAAGTCGCCACTTTTCCTCCCCTCCCCGCTCAACATACACACTTTTTGCACACACAACGTCATCGCAATTAAGTGAAATTACCGGCCAAATAGAACACAAATGAACCCATTGCGACCCGTCCAAGCACATGACCGGGCGATAAGGACTCTGCATTAACATGAAATCCAATTCGCAATTGCAGTTACCCCTACCCCCAGGAGGAGGTCCTGCACCACGGGGGGCTGGGACAGGAGGAACCTCTGAAAGCGCGACAACTCGGGGTAAAACGATTGTAATGCAATATTTATGGCTCTGGTAGGTTGTCGAGTGGTCGGGTCCCCGCTAATAATATTACGTTCTTTGCCAGGAATTTCACTTTGCTATTTATACCCTTTGTTTTGGGTGGAAGAGAGGGGTATGTTTTTTGGGAAATCTTTATGTTTTTAATATTATTTAATGGAAACTAAACATTATAGCGAAGTAAACTAGGTTTGTATTCGTCGTAAAGAGAACATGAACAGTCTAAGGAACATAACAGCTTTTTCTTTTATATCAAAGGTATAGATAATTTCAAGGTGTTCAGTAAATTCTATTATCAAAAATTAATTATTTACTATGAACATATTATTGTCCTTGATAAAATCCACTCTTTTATTTCTCACTTTCTCAAATGTAAAATAAAGTGCTCTCCAAGTTATCCAAATAAACTCATATCTCAAAACAGTATTCCACTTGTCGTGACTTAATTTATTTGTTTTAAGCTGGCATTTTTTGTATGCAATTTTTAATTCGCCAGCAGAACATGCAAAAAATGTCAGCTCGTGGCTAAAACAGAAGAGAACTCGTGTTGAAGGGTGGTGTTTTTTTACCACATGGGGGTAGAGAGGGGGACGGGCTAAGGCAGAGGTAGTGCAGGTAAAAAGCCGTAATTAAAGTAGAGCGTACAAGGTGACTGACTAATGCATTGATTCATAGTTTAGATATAAAGCGCGCTCTCCGCCGATAAAATGCCAACCGAAAGGCGTTCACATGCTGAAAATCATGCGGTCAATTCCGCCGTCTGTCAGTCAGTCAGTTCGTCAGTCTGTCAGTTGGTTAGTTCACCTGGGGTTGCCAAGAATTTGCACCTGCATGTCCATGTCCCTGGCTAGGGACTAGGAGCAAAGCTAGGACTAGGACCAAAGCGAGGACCAAGACTGGAATGAGCAGGGACACACGCTTCATGCATTTTTTAAAAGCGCGCCTTTCGAAAAATCCTCTTGCGAAAATTTCATTGCACGTTTGTGCACAAGGAAAATTAAATATTTATTACTCAAATCTAAAAAATAATATACCAATAAGACGTATTTATATATATTTTAAGAAAATAAAATAAATTACCTTGTGATTTAAAATAATAAAGATATAAATCTTCTTTTTGCTCAGCTCTTAACTCTTTGCTTAAACTCTTTAAAGACTTAAAAAAAGCCTTAAATATTCTTTAATAATTATATTTTATAGCCTGATAAACCACCTTATTAATATTTATTTTATTATTACTTACATTTTAAAATCTCATTACCAATTTCTCCCTCTGCACAAATTTTGACGAACCTTCCCCATGCTGCATATTGCATGTTGTTGTGGTCAGGCGGTTGGAAAAGTTGTGGC